>JAQZBX010092410.1:0-12275 GCA_029593785.1 Cabassous unicinctus
AAACTCTTTTCCAAGTGGTCATACCCTTTTGCATTCCCAGCACCAATGTACAAGAGAGAAAATTGCTCTACATCTTACCCAACCTTTGACATTTGTAGTCTTTTAAAATTTTTAACCATTGTAAATTTCACCATTGAAAGTTTAATTTTCATTTCCTGGATTTCCAATGATGTTTTATATCTCATGGTCTTATTATTCATGCACATATCTTCTATTGTGCATAAATGAGATTTTTTTCCTCATTTATTTATTGGGTTGTTTGTCTTATTATTGAATTATAAAAGTATTACTATATTCTACATACAAGTCTGGTATCAGGTGTGTGAATTGTGAATCTTTACCCTCAATCTGTGACATATGTTTTCATTTTCTTAACAGTATTTCACAGAACTGAAGCTTTAGATTTTTATGAAGTACAGTTTCTTCATATTTTCTTTCATGATTTGTGATTTCTTTTTTCTTTTTTTTTCTTTTTTTTTCTTTTTATGAAAGCTTTAGATTACATAAATGTTACTTGAAAAATATAGGGGATTCCCATATACCCCACCCCTCCCCCTCCCACACTTTGCCCCATTAACAACATCTTTCATTAGTGTGATACATTTGTTACAATTGATGAACACATATTTAAGCATTGCTACTAACCATGGTCTATAGTTTACATTATAGTATACACTTTGTACTGCAAAATTGTATAGGTTTTGACAAAATGTATAATGGCCTGTATCCGTCATTGTAATGTCATGCAGGGCAATTCCAGTGTCCCAAAAATGCCCCGTCTTACACCTGTTTTTCCCTCTCCTTCCCTTCAGAACCTCTGGTAGCCACTGCCTTTATATCCATGATACAAGTTCTTCCATTGCTAGAATAAAAATAAGTCTACTTTAGTCCATATTTGCATTCCCCCCTTATGTTTTTTCTTTCCTCAATCTTGAGGGTTTTGGGATGATGATTGAGAGGGGCTTAGATCTTATGGGGAAGATGGAAGGAACTATTTTGTTTGCCATTGTAGATACTCCCTGTTTTGGGGGATGGGTATTATCCATCATCATTGTTTTGTTAGATGTCCTGGGTGAGTCCAATGAACTAGAGAGTAGGTGTTGTAACACTGCTGAGATTCAGGGCTCAACTGGCATATGAACAGACCAAAGATTTAGGTCTCTGGGACATATATTTAATGAGTATAATTCTAATTATAGGTTCAAATAAAAGGGGCAGAAGAGCCATGTGTTGGGAAATTATAAATGAGTCTAACTCTTTACATTGGAGAACATATATTCCAAAGTAAGATCCACTGACAGGGTGCCGAATTCCTGAGATTGTCTGCCCTGCCTATAGTGTCTAGATGTCTCTAGAGCCAACAGGAGCCTACCTGTTTGAGGCACTGTTTACTGTTGCAGTCAATGAGATCCTGCTGAGACCTACATAAGCATAACCTCTGGAATGACCTCCCAACTCACTCTGAAATCTCTTAGCCATAAAAATTGATTTCTGTTTAATATTTCTCCCTTTTGTTCAAGGTCTTTTTCCAAATGCATCTCTAGTTGGTGCTCAGTAATAATCCATCGGTGCCAGGGAGACTCAACCCCGGGAGTCATGTCCCATGATAGGGTAGTGGGTTATGGTAGTGAGTTTATATGCTGAGTTTGGCTTGGAGAGAGGCCACATTTGAGCAACAAGGAAGATTTCAGGAGGTAATTCTTAAGCAATATATAATACTAGGCTCAGTTTCAGTTTCACAAAAACAAGGATCGTAAGTACAACCATCAATATCAAGGGCCTGGCATAATGGTCTGTCCTCCTTCACTAGGTACTGCCCATGTACTTGGGGGATTCTTGCCATTCTATTAGAGAATGTAGCCAGACTTCCCAAGATGGGAATTCAATATTCTTTTGGTTATTGTGTGGGTCTCTACCCACCGAAAGAATGCCCCATGACCACTTGAAAATATTCATATGCCATAGAGTCATGCCCCAGGTGCACCCCTACCCACACATCCTCCCATCACTGACATCCTGCACCAGTAACCCTCCCCTGCCATATTTGCCAAAAGAACATTTCCACCATTGTAGTTTTAACCATAGACCTACAAATCTCCAGAGTTCACCAGTTCCTTCCTCTTGCCCTCCCCCCCAGTTCCATGTATAGTCCAACCAAACCCCCAACCTACTCCCTCTCACATTCCAGGACCATTGAATCCAATCACATCACTGCACCACTCTCATGCCCATCCACTGCCTAACCACTCTCTTCCACCTTATCATAGATTTTTGCCCACATCGAGCATTGCTCACCACCCTCTACTCCCTTTCTGTCTCCTGATAACCTGTCTTGCAGACTCTAACTCTGTGAGTCTGCTCTATTTGCTTAAGCCCTATCAATGAGGTCATATAATATTTGTCCTTCAGTGACTGGCTTAATTCAGACAACATAATATCTTCAAGATTCATCAGTGCTGTCCTGTGTGTTAATACCGCATTCCTTTTTACAGCTGAGTAATATTCCATTGTATGTATATACCACAAGTTGCTTATCCATTCATCTATTGATGTACATTTGGCTTGTTTTCAACTTTTGGTAATAGTGAATAATGCTGCCAGGAACATTGAAGTGTATATATCTGCTTGTGTCCCGCATGATTTGTGATTTTTGTGTAATATAAGAGGTCTTTGCCTTTGCCTAGGTTCCAAAGAAGTCATCCTTTGTTGCCTTCTTGAATGGGATCATAAAACATTTTCTCTAAAGGGCCAGATAGAAAATATTTTAGGCTTTCCAGGCTACTTATGATCTTTCTTACATCTCCTATTTTTCCACTTCCTCCTTCTCATCATCCTTCTTTTTCGTCTCTTCTTCCTCCTCCTCTTAAAAATGTAAAAAAGTCCTTAGCTCAAGTTCAATACAAAACAGACTATATACCAAATATGGCTCATGGACCATAAGTGTGCCAACCTCTGTTCTCAAAGATTTATCACTTTAGCTTTTATATTTAGGTCTCTGATCCAGTTCAGGTTAACTTTTGTATATGGTGTGAGATAAGAGTTCATATTTATTTTGTTACGTTTATCTAATTGTTTCAGCACCTCTAGTTGAGCAAACTAGGATTTCCCCAGTGAATTGCTTTGTCATCTTTATAAAAAAAAACAATTCACCTTATTAATGTGGGTCTGTTTCTAGGTTCTCATAGCTGTTTTGTTGATCCATTTTTCTGGCCTTAGTTTTATAGCACAATATGATGATTGACATCTTAACAGTATTGAATCTTTCATTCCATGTACATAGCGTATCTCTCTATTTAGGTTTTATTTCATTTTTTTTCACAATGTTTTGCAAATGTTTTGTTATGAATGAATATCCTCATTTTTCTCCTTAGAAGGAAATAATTCAGATATTAAGTATAGATTTGTTCATTGTTGTCCTCCATCAGGTTGAAGAAGTTCCATTCTTTTCCTATTTTACTGGGAATTTTTATTGTGAATGAATATTGAATTTTGTCAGATGCTTTATTCTGAATCTGCAAAGGTGTTCATGTGGTTTTTCTTACTTAGTATGTTTATATGGTGAAACATATTAACTAATTTTGGAATGTTATGCCAATTCAGCATTCTTGGGATAAAACCCATTTGGTTATGATGTATTCTTTTAATATATGGTTGGTTTTGCTTAGCTCATAAGCTTTTAAGAGATTTTGTGTCTATTATTAGGAAGAACAATTGTCTGTCTTGTGCTTTTTGTCTAGTTTTAGTATCAGAATAATTTATCTGGGTTTGTGCAATTATTTGGGAACTGTTCCCTCATCCTATGTTGCGTGAAGAATTTGTGAAGGACTGGAATTTTTCTTCCTTAATTGTTTGTTAACACAAATTGAAGCATCTGCACTTTGAGTTTTCTTTGTGGGGAGATTTTAATTCTAAATTCAATATATTTGGCAGATACAAGGTTAATTAAATTTTATAATTCTTGTGTCAGTTTTGGTAATTGATGTATTTCAAGAACTTTTCTAGTTCATTTGAGCCATAAAATTTATTGGCATGCAATTGTTCACAATTTTCTCTTATTTATAATATTTGCCCCTCTTTCATTCCTAATGTTATTTATTTTCATCTCTCTTGTACCTTGATCATTCTAGCTAGAGATGTATTGTTTGTTGATTTTTAAAAAAGAAATAGCTGTTGCTTCCATTATTTTCTCTATTTTTTCCATTTCATAGATTTTATCTTTATTTTTATTATTTCTTTCCTTCTATTTTTTGTTGAGTTTAATTTACTCTTTTTCTAGTTTTCTAAGGTGGGAACTTGGATCATTTAGATATACATCCATATAAAAAAGTCCTTAGTTCAAGTGCCATACCAAAACAGACTAGGCTGAATATGGGCCATGGACCATAAGTGTGTCAACTCTCGGTCTCAAGGAATGTGTATCTTTAGCATTTATGTTTAGGTCTATGATCCAGTTCAAGATAATTTTTAATAGGGTATGAGGTAAGAGTTGATGTTCATTTTTTTTCCATATGTATGTCTAATTGTTACAGCACATCTAGATGTGAAGACTAGGATTTCCCTGATGAATTATCTTGTCACTTTTATAAAAAATCAATTGACTTTAGTAGTGTGGGTCTAATTTTGAGCTCTCAGAACTTATTGAAACAGTGCTATAATTTTTTTAGTGAAGAAAAGAGAAAATACATATTCCTTTATATGTCCACATGTCTCCCATTTCCACATTTCCAGTCCTCTTGGTTTCTTACTGTAGATCTGATTTGCTAGTTGATGCTATTTCCCTTCATCCTGAGGTACTTCCATTACCAATTTTCATAGTACATGTCTGCTTGTGGTGAATTATCTCAGATTTTATTTATTAGAAAATGTCTATTTCATCTTCATTTTTGAAGGATAGTTTTACTGGATTTAGAATGCTTGTTTGGCAGTTTTTGAGTTTCAGCACTTTGGAATATTTTAGCTATTTTAATCTTCACCTCTAAAATTTCCATTTTTTAAATAGTTTCTACTTCTTGTTCATATTCCTTCTCTTTTCATTCAGTGATGGATGTGGTATTTTCTCTTAATGTTTTGAATATATATTTAATAGCTGTTTTTAAGTTGTCTTATAAATACAACATCTGAGCCTATTTGAAGTCATTGTTAATGCCTTTATTATACTACATATGGTGGGTCACACTTTCCTATTTCCTTGAATGTCTATAAATTTCTGGTTCAAAACTGGACATTGTAGACTTTGTTTTGATTACTCTGGAATGTGTTGTATCCTTCTGAGGATTTTTGTGTTCTTTTGTTTGGTTTTGTTTTGCTTTGTTTTTGTTTTATCCTGCTCTCAAACTGCAAACTTTGCCTCACATACTATATACATTGGCTGAATAGCTCTGCTTTTTTCTTAAGGATTTCCATGGTTGCTTCATTTTAGCCTGGCCCCTTCAAGTTTCCCCTGTTGGCAGAATTGAATCTGTGATTTATTTGCTTTTGGATATTGACTGCTAATTTCCATATATTCTGGTGGACTCTGGCTTTGTCTTCTGACACTTCAAGCCCATAAAGCTTTAGATTTCTGTCATATTTTTTTCTTCTTGTGTTTATTAGTTTTTATTAGATGTTGGACATTATGTATTTTATTTGTTGAGTGCTGACTTTCATTGTGTTCTTTTTAAAAATGTTCAATTTTTGTAGGAGGCAATTGAGTTATTTGTGCAACAGCTTGGTTCTTTTGAGGTTTTTCTTTTAAGCTTTGTTAAAGTGGTTATAGTGTAGCCCTTTCTTTTTTTTAAATTTTTTTAAAGATTTATTTATTTATTTATCCCCCCTTGCTGCTTGTGTTTGCTGTGTCCATTTGCTGTGTGTTTTTTCTGTGTCTGCTTATCTTCCCCTTGCTGTGAGGTCTTGCTGCATCAGCCCACCGTGCCGCGCAGGTCGGCCTGCCCTCACAAGGAGGCCCCGGGAAGCGAACCTGGGTCCTCCCATATGGTAAATGGGAGCTCTATCGATTGAGCCACACCCGCTTGCCATAGTGTAGCCCTTTCTTTACTAGTTTATTCCTACTACTAAAGCATGGCATTGCTTTGGTCTCTACTGAATTCCCTTAGTTCTCTCCAATCTGACTGGTAAAAACTTGAAAATCTCCCTACTCTGTGCAATCTCCTCAGCTTACAACTCCTAATTCATTCTTTGCCTCACCTGATATTGTTGCACTTTATTCAGGTGTGTCTTAATATTCAGCAACAAACACAAGAGGATCCCTATGCAGAATTCTGGAGCTCTTTTCTGTGAAGCTCCCTCTTTTAGAGTATTGGGCCCTGCAAATTCCAGCTCCAATAATCTCCCAAACTCTAATTTCTGTCTTCTCAATTCAGTAAACTTCCACCATGCTTTGCTTGGGTTCTTCCTCCACATTCCCTGGTCTGGAAAGTGCCTCTTGGCATAAAGCCAGAACGATCATATATATCACCTCTTTTGGTTTCCCTTTCTTTTGGGTCATAGTCCTGTGTTGCCCTTTGTCCAGTTTCTAAAAATTGTGGTGTCATATATTTTATCCAGTTTTTTAGTTGCTTATATTAGGAGAACAAATGTGATCCCAGAAAAAGCACATATTTCTCATATACTTTTTGGGCTGTGTTGGAACATAAATGCTATGGAGAAAGACACTATCTTTCAAACCTGAAACTCAAGCCCATGTATTAAGATTTCTTTGCATATCTATTGATGAGTCCTCCTGGAAATGAAAAAAAATGCCTGTAAGACATATTAACGTTATCGTGGTAGCCAAAAATTAAAGAATAAAAGGAAGCATTTTTGAAAACTGAAATAAAAAGCAGAGAGAACAAAGTGTAAAAGCATTTTTAAACCAAAATAACACCATTTTCAAGAGAGGGTCTAAAAAGATTCCATGGTACAAGAAGTGGAATTTAACTTTAGTGGAGGATTTTCTAGCTTAAAAATTTTATGATTATATGAAATATTTTCACATGTCCATTACATCCAAAACACTGGCCTAGGTCATTTGTGGGACAGAAATAAAGATGTACAGTCAGTGCATTTCATGAGTTTACAACCTAGTATGGGAAATAAGAGAAACATTTACCCCCACACGTTCAAACCTGTGGTAAGAGGTAGAGTATTAGGAGTCATTGAATATGAATAATGAAAGAGTCATGACAGTTTATAGATAGAGACGACATTTTAGTTAAGGAATCTTGGAAGGCTTCAATGAAGGATTGTCTTTTAATCTGAGATTTGAAGAAAAGGTGGGCTTTTGTGAGATGGATGTGGGTCCAGGTGGAAATACTTTGTCAGAACTTCTATGGCTATGGCATTTTATGCATATATTGCAAATTTTTTGTTATATATGAATATATGCATGAGTACATTTTTAATGAATTGGCATTAAAAATCATTTGTGTTTTAGGTGAAATTAGAACTATTAAAATGTATTTTATGGAATCTATTCATAAAGAGGTTAGAACAAGGCAAATGTCAGTGCTCTCTGAACTTATTCAGTCTTTTTGCACATGCTAAACTTTATCTGGACATCTCACAATAGAAAATAATCCCAATAAGGTACACACTTATCTATTAATATTTCTTTAAAATGTTAACAGTTTGATTCATCACAATGAGGGTTTTTGCATGTTATTTGGCTAGGAGTCTTAAAGATAATAAGAATTTTTTAAAAAGCAACAACAAATTATTGAGTTAGATGACTATGCCCAAGTCACTTTGTTAAACAGTTTACATGAATTATCTCATTTAATCCTCACAACAAACTTATGAGATAGCTAGTGTTACTATTTCTCTTTTACACATGAATAAACTAAGGAACAGAAAATTTTAGAGATTTGTCCAAGATCACAGAACTAGTAAATGGCAGAACAGAGTCTTTTTGATTTAAGAATCCACATTTTTAATTATTCCCACATTAGGGACTGTTATGCTTTTATTAGAGAGCTAGTAATATTCAATTAATGATAATATCTATTACATATTAATAATTTACTATGTAGCAGGCATTGTTCTAAGTACTTTACATCCATCCATTATTTTATTTAGTTCTTACAAGTAACTTGTGAGAGATGAGGCAAGTGAAAAATTAGGTTAAACAAATTACCCAATGTATTAGTCAGGGTACTCTAGGGAACAGAATCAACAGGAGAAATCTGTAAATAGCATGAGATCATATAATATTCTCTCAGATGACCATGGGGCTGCACTAGTCCAGGTTCCGCAGGCAGGCTGCAAACCAGGGGCTCTGATGAAAGTTCAGTGAAGGTCTTTGATAAGTTTCGGGGAGACATTGGCTGTCCAAAGACGAGCTATGAAATTCTCTCTGAATGCTGAAATCACTTCCTCTTTAAGACATTCAACTGATTAGATAAAATGTCTCACATTGTAAAGAGCAATCTCCCTGGTTGATCCTAGATGTAATCAGCCATCTATGCAGTAAACTCACTGATGACTAAAGCCCATAAAAGTCCTTCTATCACAATTAGCCCAGTGCTTGCTTGACCAAACGACTGGGCACAGTTACCAGCCAAGTAGACACATTAGCCTAACCATCACAGTTTACCCCTTGTCAACTCGGCAACCATACACATTACCTTAAAGCATACTTAGACTCTAAGTAAAAACAATAACAGACATGCATAAATATATATTTCTGCCTAACAATGTTCAACACTTCTTGCATACAACCAGAAATGCATTAATTCCCTACAGAGTAGGGTGCAATTCTTTGGGTAATATTCACTCTTAAACTTGACATCCTTAAGTATTATAACATGAAACTAATACAACTTGTCGTATGATAAGGAAAGAGGTTGGGGTAGAAAACAAAGAAATTCGTTATATGTACATATACAGTCATACTCAACAAAACAAGGAAGAAAGATTCATGACTATTACAGTCCTTGTTTCTGTAATTGGTCACGTGGTCCAAGTTCATATTTATCACAACCTTCCTCCACTACCCATTCATGTTTCCGTTAAACCTCAGCAAGCACTTCAGCTGGCTGTGGTTCTTTGCCTGGTGGGGTGACCCAAACTTTCATTCCCGAAGACTCTGCTTGAATTGGGTTGTTGCAATTTTCCATTGACTTTAATCACAGGCATGGCAGTACTAAGAGATGCCCTCGAGGATCTCCTGTATTCCAGGCAAATTCTTCTTTACCCTCATTATGTAGATGTAGTCCTATTTCCCCTTAATAGTCAGGATCAATCACCCAAGCCAGTGTAGTAATTCCCTTCTTTGCCTGTTGATTCAGAGTTAAGAGGGGCCCAAAGTGGCCAGGTGGCAGTCTTAACTTCCAGTTCAAAGGAATCATTCTTGTGTTCCTTGGTGGCAGCACTCCTTTTGGAACTAAGACCTGTAGACCAGCAGAGCTTAAGTTGCAGGGACAGGAAGCAAAAATTTTCCTAGTGGGTCACTAGGGGTAATAGTGAGTGGTGCTACTCCCATTTCCACCTTTTGATTCCTGGACCCATGAATCTTGGCTATGGGAGAAACAGCACCATAGAGTGGATGCTGATTTAGAGCATACACAGCCTCCTGGAGAACATTGCCCCAGCCCTGAAAGATATTGCCACCTAGTTGGCACCGTAATTGAGTCTTCAAAAGTCCATTCCACCATTCTGTCAATCCAGCTGCTTCAGGATGATGGGGAACATGGTAAGACCAGTGAATTCAATGGGCATGTGTCCAGCCCTGCACATCATTTGCTGTGAAACGTGTTCCTTGATCACAAGCAATGCTGTGTGGAATGCCATGGTGGTAGAAAAGACATTCAGTAAGTCCACGAATGGTAGTTTTTGAAGAAGTATTGCTTGTAGGAAATGCAAACCCATATCTGGAGTATGTATCTATTCCAGTTAAAACAAATTGCTGCCCATTCCTTAGTGGAAGTGGTCCAAAGTAATCAACCTGCTAACAGGTAGCAGGCTGATCACCTCAGGGAATGGTGCCATATCAGGGGCTGAGTGTAGGTCTCTGCTGCTGGCATATTGGGCACTCAGCAGTGCCTGTAGCCCAGTCAGCCTTGGTGAGGGGAAGTCCATGTTGCTGAACCCATGCATAACCTCCATTCCTACTTTCATAGCCAATTTTTTTCATGAGCCCATTGGGCTATGACAGGAGTGGCTGGGAAAGAAGATGAGCATTAGCCACAGAGCAGGTCATCTTATCCATATGATTATTAAAATCTTCCTTTGCTGAAGTCACCCTTTGGTGAGCATTCAGGTGGGACACAAATATTTTCATGTTTCTTTCCCGCTCAGAAAGGTCTATCCACATACCTCTTCCCCAGGCCTCTTTGTCACCAATTTTCTGATCCTGTTCCTTCCAAGTCCCTGACCATCCAGCCAAACAATTGGCAACAGCCCATAAATCAGGATACAGATGCACTTCTGGCCATTTTTTCTTCTAAGCCAAATGAACAACCAGGTGCACTGCTGAAAGTTCTGCCCACTGGGAGAATTTGTCCTCACCACTGTCCTTCAGGGATATCCCAGAAAAGGGCTGCAGTGTTGCAACTGTCCACTTTCAGGTGGAACCTGCATATCACGCAGAATTATCTGTAACCAGACCTGAGGTTTCCTTAATCAACTGATTGTAAGGGACTTCCCAAGAGGCTAAAGCTGTGGGCTGGGAAAGATAAGATAACATGGCAGGTGTGGTGACCATGGGCATTTGGGCTACTTCCTCATGTAGCTTGTGCCTTCAGGACCCACTTGAGCCCTGTACCATATATACCACTTCCACTTTATTAGGGAGTGCTGCTGTGTATGCCCAACTTTTAAGGTTTGGTGGGTCAGACAATATCCGGCTCATGAGAGGCAACTCAGGTCTCATGGTAACTTGATGGCCCATGGTTAAGCGTTCAGTCTCTCCTAAGGCCCAGTATAAGGTCAAATGCTGTTTCTCAAAAGGAGAGTAGTTATCTGCAGAGGATGGCAAGGCTTTGCTCCAAAATCCTAAGGGTCTGCATTGTGGTTCTCCTATAAGGGCCTGCCAAAGCCTCCAGACAGCATCTTTCTTTGTCACTGAAACATCAAGCACCATTGGATCTGCTGGATCATATAGCCCAAGTGGTAGTGCAGCTTGCACAGCAGCCTGGACCTGTCGCCGAGCCTCCTCTTGTTCTTGTCCCCAGTCAAAACTCGCAGCTTTTCTGGTCACTTGGTAAATGGGCCAGAGTAACAGACCCAAGTGAGGAATGTGTTTTCTTCAAAATCCAAAGAGATGAACTCAGTGTTGTCCCTCATTTTTGGTCATAGGAGGGGCCAGATGAAACAGCTTATCCTTCACTATAGAAGGGATATCTTGACATGCCCCACACCACTAGACACCTAGAAATTTCACTGAGGTGGAAGGCCCCTGTATTTTTGTTGGATTTATATCCCATCCTCTCTCACACAAATGCCTTACCAATAAGTCTAGAGTCTTTGCTACTTCTTGCTCACTAGGTCCTATCAACATGATATCATCAATATAATGGACCAGTGTGATGTCTTGTGGGAGGGAGAGATGATCAAGCACCCTGCAGACAATATTATGACAAAAGGCTGGAGAGTTGATATACCCCTGAGGCAGGACAGTAAAGGTATATTGTTGGCCTTGCCAGCTGAAAGCAAGCTGTTTCTGGTGGTCCTTACCAATGGCAATTGAGACAAAAGCATTTGTCAGATCAACAGCTGCATACCAGGTACCAGGGGATGTGTTGATTTGCTCAAACAATGATACCACATGGGACAGCAGCTGCAATTGGAGTCACTACCTGGTTAAGTTATGGTAATCTACTGTCATCCTCCAAGACCCATTGTTTTCTGCACAAGCCAAACAGGGGGGTTGAATGGGGATGTGGTGGGAATCACCATCCCTGCATCCTTCAGATCATTGATAGTGGCACTAATCTCTACAGTCCCTCAAGGAATCTGGTATTGCTTTTGATTTACTATCTTGCTAGGCAAAGGCAGTTCTAGTGGCTTCCACTTGGCCTTTCCAACCATAATAGCTCTCACTCCACAAGTCAGGGATCCAATGTGGGGATTGCGCCAGTTACTGAGTATGTCCATTCCAATTGTGCATTCTGGAACTGGAGAAATAACCACAGAATGGGTCCAGGGACCCACTGGACCCACTGTGAGACGGACTTGAGTTAAAACTCCATCAAGCACCTGACCTCCATAAGCCCCTACTCTGACTGGTGGGCCACAGTGACATTTTGGGTCTCCTGGAATTAATGTCACTTCTGAGCCAGTGTCTAATAATCCCTGAAATT
>JAQZBX010092411.1:0-12274 GCA_029593785.1 Cabassous unicinctus
TGGTAAACGGGTGCGCTATCCATTGCGCCACAGCCGCTTCCTGCCGTGAGGTTGCTGCATCAGCCCACCGCACCGCTCAGGCCGGCGTGCCCTCACAAGGAGGCCTCGGGGCGCGAACCCGGGCCTCCCATATGGTAAACGGGGGCTCTATCCACTGAGCCACACCCGCTTCCCATGCATGGATTCTAATATAGAGAATATTTAGCCTACCCTGATTATCACAAAGTCAGGACAGCGAGAATATTCGCACCAGAAGTGCATTTTCTAACAAAGTTAATCTCAAGTAGCCCAATACTATATATTTCATTAAAACACTGTTATGTATTGTGATGGTTTGAGGCTCTATGGACCCCAGAAAAGTATGTTCTTAGAATTAATTCATTCTTGTGGGTGTAAACCTATTGTAAGTTGGGTCTTTTGATTAGGTTTCAGTTAAGAGCCTTTTGATTAGGTTAATTCAGTTAAGGCATGGCCCAGGATGCCTTAATCTTAATACTCTTATTGGAGTCCTTTATAAGAGAATTTAATTTAATTCAGAGAAAGAAGAGAGAAAGCCACGGAAGCCAGAGGCCAAAAGCAATGAAACTTGGAAGAGAAGGGAGAGACCAACAGATGCTGTTGGCTTGTGCCTTGCCATGTGACAGAGGAGTCCAGGATTGCCAATGGCTGGTCTTTGGGAAGAAAGCTTTGCCTGATGATGCCTTGATTTGGGCATTTGCGTAGCCTTAGAACTCTAAGCTTGTAAGCTAATAAAACCTCATTGTAAAGCCAACCCATTTCACAGTATCTGCATTTTGGCAGCCTAGTAGACTAAAATGTGTATATAAGGCTTTATTTTAAAAACATGTTTTGTGTTGCAAAAAGTGAGACCATGTAAGAAAACTAAAGCACTGCTGTTAGTTCAAAAATGCTTAAAACTGAAGACTTTCAGCTTGTCTTAAATTTAAAGAGACTTTGTGATATTTCAAAATAGAAAAAACAAAACCTTTTAATCAATTACAGAGGAAAGGAGCTATTCTCCTGTCAATAAATTGTCTTTCTTTTCTTCACAAAAATAAATTTTTTTCATAAAAGCTTAGGACAGACTTCTGTTTTACCATGAAGGACTCCTTGCTATAAGAATTGCTTTTCCACTATAAACAACTAGAAATTCAGATGAAATATATTTAAAAACTATTTCAGCAGAGAAGGACTGTGATACCGTTATAATGGAAAGCAAATGGGGTATGTGCTATGATTGCTCCAGCTTAATGCTTCAAGGTAGTTTCCAGGCCACAGTGGAAGTAGAAGAAACCCAAACAAAGTCCAGAAATATCACTGACTTGATGAGACAGAGACTGGAATTTGTGAAAGCTGAGATATCTAGAATTTGCAGGGTAGGGTACTAGAGATTTGCAAAAAGGTCTAGTCAAGTCTTTAGCTGAGTACTGATCAACCCATGAAGTCAGGGAAAGAACCACTGGAAAGAGGTAAGCAGAACAATTACTGAAGCTCACCCAGAGTTAGGAATAACCTGCTTTCCCATCAGAGTGGAGAGATATTAAGTAGAATTCTCTAAAGGGTCATATCTTAGTACTTAATTTCACGCCAGAATAAAGTCCAACAGTTTTTCAAGAATATCTTTCAGCACTCAACAACTTAAAATTCACGATGACCAGCATTCAATAAGAAAATACCTGACAAGCAAAAAGCGAAAATATGAATTATACTCAGGAGAAAAATAAATCAATATAAACGGATCCAGAAATGACAGAGATGATTAATTAGTATACGAGGGCTATGACGAATGTGGGATGAAGAAAGAAAGGGAAGATAAAATAAATAAAACTTCTAGATGTGAAAAATATAACATCAGAAATGAAAATAAACTGGATGGAATTAAGAGTAAATTAGACAGTACTGAAGAATCAATCAAGAATTTGAAGACATGGTAAGAGAAACTCACCCAAAATGAGACAGAGAGAGAAAAACATGACTGATAAAAGATGAACAGCGCATCAGTGATCTCTGGCAAAATATCAAGCAATTTAACACGTGCATAATTTGAGTTCCAGAAGGAGAGGAAGAGAGACAAAAAAATATTTGGAGAATAATGGACAAAATTTTTTCAAATTTGATAAAAAATATAAAATCACAGATCCAAGGAACTCAATGAATCCCAACCAGAGTAAACATAAAGAAAAGCATAACATAGAACATTATGACCAAATTACTGAAATCAGCAATAAAGAGAAAATTTTAAAAGTAGCCAAAGAACAAATATGCATTATGCACAGAGGAACAAAAGTTAAGAATTGTCAGAGACTTCATCAGAAGCCATGCAAGCCAGGAGAAAATGGATCAGAAACTTGATAGTTGGTGAAAGGAAAAAAAAAAATCTGATAACCTAGAATTCCACATCCTATAAAAATACAATTTGGACAAGAAGTCAAAATAATAATTTTTTTTCAGACAAACAAAAGTTAGGAGAATTCATCGCCAGCCAACCTACACTATAAGAAATGTTAAAAAGTTATTCATGCAGAAGAAAATAATGTCAGATGTAGATCTGATCTACACAGATGAATGAAGAGTAATGAAAATTGTATATGTTTGGGTAAATATAGGACTTTTTTTCACTTTTAATCTCTTTAAAGATATGTGATTGTTTTAAGCAAAAATAATAGCAATGTATTGCAAGGTTTGGAGCATATATAGCTGCAAAACGTATTGCCACAATAGCATCAGAGATAGGAGGTGGAAATAGGAAAATAATGCTCTAAGGTTTTTATCTATATATAATATCATTTGAAGGTAGACTATGATAAATTAAAATCAGATATTGTAAACCCTAGAGCACCCATAAAAAATAATGGAAAAATGGTATAGCTAATAAACTGATAATGTATTCATTCAAAAAGAAGACAATAAAAGGTGGGAGGACATAAAGAACAGTCACGATAAATAAAAAACAAATAGCAAGATAGTAGCTTTTTATTTATCCATACAGATATAAAATGTTAATGGTTTAAACACTCCAATTAAAAGGCAGAGATTGAGAAATTAGATGAAAATGCAAGACTCAACTATATGCTATCTACAAGAAATCCACTTATAAAAACACAAGGTTAAAAGTGAAAGGCTAGAAAAAGATACCATACAAACCCTAATGAAAATAAAGCTGAAGTGGCTCTATTAACATCAGGTAACACAGTCTTTAGAACAAGGATAAATATGGACATTTCATAGATAAAGGATCAATTCCTCAAAAGGTAAAACAATCCTAAATGTATATACCGGTGAAAACAGAAATTCAAAATGCATGAAGCCAAAAAAGAAATGGACAAATCAACAATTTTAGTGGGAGACAACATTCTTCTCTCAGTAATTGTTAGAACAAGTAGACAGAAAACCAGTAAAGATAGAGAAGATTTTTTAAACAACACTCTCAACCAACTTGACCTAATTGACATTAATGGAATACTCCACCCAACATGAACAGACTACACGTTTTTTCAATGTACTTAAAACATATATCGAAATAAAATATATTTCCAGAAATATGCCTACCTGAAGCTTCTGAAATGGGACCACCTTCAGAGACCTTTCCCTGAAGTAAGTATTCCTGGGCAGTCTAACTGCTTTTGGTGAACTTTTTTTTAGATAACAACTTTATTCTGATATAATTCACATACCATAAAATTCACTCTACTAAAGTGTACAATTCGGTGGCTTTTGGTGTCTTCACAAGCTTGTATAACCATCACCACTATCTACTTTTGGAACATTTTCATCACCCTGGAAAGAAACCCTGTGCACTTTAGGCAATCACTCCCCATTTCCTCCTTCCCCAGCCTCTGATATCTACTAATCTACTTTCTGTTCCCTATGGATTTGCCTGTTTTGGACATTTCATATAAATAGAATCATACAGGCCTATTGTGTCTGGCTTCTTTTATCTAGCATAATGTTTTCAAGATTCATCCATCTTGTTGGCTGAATAATATTCCATTATGTGGATATACCACATTTTGTTTATCCATTTATCAGTTGATGGATATTTTGATTGTTTCTATTTTTTGGCTATTATGAATAATGCTGCTATGGACATTTGGGTACAAGTTTTTTATGGGGATGTGCCTATATACCCCAGACTGGAATTGCTGTGATGACTCTGAATTTAACATTTTGAAGAACTTCCAAACTGTTGTTTCAAAGCAGCTGCATCATTTTATAACCCCACCAGCAAAGTATAATGGTTTCAATTTGTGCTGCTGAACTTTTATCCTGTTTTCACTCACCTTGATTAAAAGCACAACTGTAACAACAAGGAAAAAAAAAATATATATATATATATATGCATGCCATAAAATGTCTCAGTAAATGTAATAGGATTAAAATCACAAAGTATGGTCTCTGGAAACAGTGGATTTAAAGTGGAAAGTGATTACAGATTTCTGGAAATCTCTAAATATTTGAAAATTAAATAAAACATTTCTAAATAATCCGTAGATTAAAGAAGAAATCACAAGGGAATACAGAAAATATTTTGAATTGGATTAAAATAAAAATATAACATCAGAATTTGTGGATGAACCTAAAACAGTGCTTAAAGGGAACTTTAGAGCAATAAATTCCTATATTAGAAAAAAGTTATTGCTGCAATAATTTAAGCTACTACCCTAAGACAATAGAAAAGGAAAGCAAATTAAATCCTGAGGAAGTTGGAAGAAGGAAATAATGAGGTCAGAGGTAAAATCAGTGAAATAGAAAACAGAAAAACAATTTTAAAAATTAATGAAACCAGAATCATTTTCTTTTAAAAAATCAATAAAATTGATAAACCTCTGACCAGACTGATACAGAAAAAAAAGAGAGAAGACTAAAATAATAATAAGGAAATATTCAACCAACTTTATAGCAGAAAATTCAACTTAAATAAAAAAGAACAAATTCCTTTAAAGACACAAACAACTATGCTCCCTCAGGTAGATACAGATAAACTGAATAGCATGATATCTATTACAGAAATTGAAATTTTAGTGAACAAGCTTCCCACAAAGAAAACTCCAGGCCCAGATGGTTTCACTGCTGAATTCCACCGAATATTTAAGAAAGAAATAATAAAGGGAGTATGTATCGCTTAGTGGTTTGATCACTTACTTCCCATGGGCGAGGTCCCAGGTTCAAGCCCTGGTACCTCCTAAAAAAAAAGAAGAAATAATACTAATTCTTCACAAACTCTTCCATAAATAGAAGAGATGGGAACATATCCCAAATCACTTTATGAGGCCATCATTACTTTGGTTACTAAACTAGAAAAAGACAACAAAAGAAAACTACAGACCAATTCTTTAAGCAAATTGAATATCCATTAATGATTAAAAAAAAAAAAGTATCTCAGAAATAGAAGGGAACTTCCTCAATCTGCTAAGAAGCATCTATGAAAACCCCACAGCAAACATCATATATAATGGAGAAAAAAATGTTTTCCCCAGAAGGTTAGGAAGGATGTTAGAATGTTCATTCTCAGGAAGTAGATGTGGCTCAAGCAATTGGGCTCCCATCTACTATATATGAGATCCAGTATTTGATTCCCAGGGTTTCCTGGTGAAGGCAAGCTGGCCCACGCGGAGTGCTGCCCACGCAGAGTGCTGGTCCGCACAGGAGTGCTGACCTGCGTGGAGAACTGGTGCAGCAAGATGATGCAACAAAAAGAGACACAGAGGAGAGACAATAAGAGACACAGCAGACCAGGGACTGCGGCAGAGCAAGAGATTGAGCACCTCTCTCCCACTCAGGAAGGTCCCCGGATTGGTTCCCGGTGTTGTCTAAAGGGAACTCAAGGAGACACAGAAGAACACACAGCAAATGGACACAGAGAGCAGACAACAGGAGGGAGATGAATAAATAAATAAATCTTTAGAACAAAAAGAATGTTCATTCTCACCTTTTCTACCTGACATTTTACTGGAATGAAGCATGGTTGAAGTATACAAGGTCAATACAGATCTATTGTCTTTTTATATACTAGCAACAAACAATTGTAAATTTAAATTTGAAAAAGTAATACCATTTACAATAGAATTTTTAAAACATAAATTTCTTAGAGATAAATTTAGTAAAATATGCAAGTCCTATTCACTGAAAACTACCAAATAAATATTTCTAAGTGAAATTAAAGAAGATATAAAAAATGGAGGGAGATACCCTGTTTCCAGGTTGAAAGATTCCATATTGTTAAGATGTCAATTCTCTCCCAAATTGATATTTCAATACAATCCCATTCAAATTCCCAGGAGATTTTTTTAAAGAAATTGACAAACTGATTCTAAAATTTATATGGAAAGGCTCAAAATAGCCAAAACAGTTTGGAAAAAGAAAAACAATGTTTGAGGACTTACATCACCTGATATCAAGACTTACTATAAAGCTACAGTAATAAAAACAATGTGGCAATTCTGTAAGGCTAGACAAGTGAAACAGGAGAGATAGTCAGAAATAAACCTGAAAATGTACCATAAATTGATTTTTGACAAAGGTGTCAAGAACATTAAATGGAGAAAGGATAGTCTTTTTAACAAATGTTGTTGGGACAATTTTGCAAACTTTAATCCTTATTTCACACCATGTAAGAAATTAACTTGAAGTGGATCTTACACCTAAACTGCAAGTCTAAAGCTATAAAATTTCTTGAGGAAAATATAAAACAAATTTTGTAATTTTGTGTTGAGCAAAGATTTTTTAGATAGGACACACAAAGTATAATCATAGAAGAAAAAATTGGGCAAATTGACCTTATCAATATTTTTAAAATGTATGTTACTGAAAACTGTTGGGGAAGTCACGGACACAATCGGCAGCCATCTCCTACCCCTCACCTACCCTCTTCCTTTTCCCCTCTTGCTTGATGGTGTGAAGATATTTCAATATGTCTCCATTCCACAGCAGGGTTGGGGAGGCTGGAGGCATGTTAGGTCTAATGGAAGTGCCTGACCATACCTTGAGCCCAAAACCAGGAACAAGGAATTTTAACTGCTTATCAGGGCCCCCTCCCTCTGGGGTGTATAAATACCCAGCTCTCAGGCAGCACAGATATCCAAAGCAGAGCATGAGGAGCTGCCATCCACCAACCATGACCCAAGCAATTGGCCTCCCCAGGGGACCAGCCACCACAGGATCCCTTCCCCTGCTTTTTTGGGCCCCTGTGCTGTGTGACTAATGGCTGATTCTAGGCCTGGGATGGAAAATATACAAGATGAGCCTGAAGCATCTTAGAGTGCCAAGAAGTAAGGAAGTGTTAAGGAAACACAGACACACACACACACACACACACACACACACACACAGAGACATGTCAAAGGGACACAAGATCCCACTGAAAGAGTATCCACTTGCTAAAGCTAGACCAATTTGAGCAAAATAAATAAAATAGTATTGGTCACCATTTTGCATATGCACTGTTTTAATTATGTGCTAAGAATAGTTACTGTTTGAAATTCTGAGTATATCTTACCCTTAAAAATAAAAATAACTTTCCCAAAGTGCTTAATCTCATCCTTTTTTAAATTTCTAAAAGGATAACTGAATTATCTTTAATTGCTTGGATAACAGATGCATTACATTTTAAAAAATAGTATTTACTAATAAGTCAAATATGAAACAAATGTCCACCAGTCATATTCATATAAATGATTTAATAAATAAATGAGGAAGAAGAGACAAGCTCCTATGCAGAGGAATTCCACATAATTTGCTGGATACTTTGCTTCAAGCAGAGTGAGTATAACTCCCCACTATGCACATAATGACTTCCTTCCGAAGAGTATGGGATGGAAAAGGAGAAAAAAAGAGTAACTTTACAGTGAGGAAACCTGACAAACACTACCTCAGCCAGGTGATCAAGGTTAACATCAACAGTAATAAGTCATGTTGATATGATGTCATGAAAACAGCACTTCACCTCTTTGGTATTCTTCCCAAGAAAACATAACCCCAATATAATCATGAGAAAAACATCAGACAGTTCCCAGTTAAGAGACACCATACAAAATATCTGGCCAGTACTTCTCAAAATTCCCAAGGTCATCAAAAACAATGGAAGTCTAAAAAACTGTCAACTGAGGAAAGATGGCAACTAACTGTAATGTGGCATCCTGAATGGGATGCTGGAACATAAAAAGGATATTCGGTAAAAAATAGAAAAATAAAAAAATAAACTCAGGAAATCTGAATAAAGTATACAGTTGAGTTAACATAAGAAATATGCTATACTAATGTAAGGTGTTATTAATGGGGGAAACTGGGTAGGAAGTATATGGGAACTCTCCAAATTACCTTCATAATTTTTATTTAAATCTATAACTGTTCTAAAATTAAAGATTATTTTTTAAATTAATGGGCAAAATAAATAAATAAATGGACAAGAGCCTTGAACAGACACTTCACCAAAGAAGATATACAGCTGGTCAATCTACACATAATAAGATTCTCAATAGCATATGTCATTGGGGAAATGCAAACTGAAACCTGGAGGAACTAGAAAAAAGAACAGAAAAGAGTTCAGATATAGACCCTTGCATATATGGTCAACTGATAATCGACAAGGTCACCAAGTCCACTCACCTGGAACAGAACAGTCTCTTCAACAAATGGTGCTGAGAGAAATGGATATATGTATCCAAAAGAATGAAAGAGGATCACCATCTCACACCCTATACAAAAATTAACTCAAGATGGATCAAAGACCTAAATATAACAGCAAAGACCACAAAGGTCCTAGAAGATAATGTAGGGAAGCACCTACGAGATCTTGTAGTAAGAAATGGTTTCACAAAACATTATACCCAAAGCATGAGCTGTAAAAAGGAATGAGGTATGGACATATGCAACAACATAGATGAATCTCGAAGACTTTATGTTGAGTGAAGTAAGCCAAAGGACAAATATTGCATGATCTCACTAACATGAACTAAGGATATTGAGCAGACTCACAGAAGTAGAGTCTAGAAGACAGGTTACCAGGAGATAAAAAGTGAGTAGAGGGTGGTGAGCCGATGCACAATCTGGGTAGAATCTATGATTAGGTGGATAGGGATGGTTTGACAGTGGATGAGAGTGATGGTGTTGCAATGATATGAATAAAGTCAGTGATGCTGGAGTTTGAGTGTGAACGGGTTGGGGGTGTGGGTTGGGCTATCCATAGAGCTGGGGGGAGGGCTGGAAGAAGGAACAGGTGAACTCTGGAGAAGCAGAGGACTGTGGTTGAGAATAAAATTGTGAGAGTATTCTTTTGGCAATTTTGACAGGGAAAGGTCACTAGTGCAGAGTAGCAGTGGTGGGGGGATGTGTGAGGAAGGGTACACATGGGGCATGCCTCTATGGAATATGAATGTGTGCGTGTTGTCATAAGGTGTTATCTCAGTGGGTAGAGTCACACAATAACCAACAAAATATTAAATTCCCATCCTGGGGAGTCCTGCTACATTCTCTAATGTGACAAAAATCTCTAGACTACATAGGCAGTGCCTGATAAAAGGAAACAGACCAATATGCCAAGCCTTGATAGTAATGCTTAGACTTATAAACCTTATTCTTGTAAAATTGAAACTTAGCCTAATAATATCTATTGCCTAAGAGTTACTTCCTGAAAACCTCCTTGTTTTTGATCTCTCTCTAAGCCAAACTCAGCAAAAAAACTCACTACCTTCCCCACCACCCCACTGCCTGCCAGGCATGGCACTCGACTTCAGGGGATAAGCCTCCCTGGCACCAAGAGATTATTAGCAAGCGTCAACCAACGATGCATTTGGAGAAAGACCTTAACCAAAAGGGGAGAAAAGTAAATACAAAAGAGATTTTATGGCTAAGAGATTTCAAAGTGAGTCCGGAGGGTCACTCCAGAGGTTATACTTATGCCCGTCTCAGCAGGATCTCACGAACTGCCATAGTAAACAAAGCCTCAAACAGGAATGCTCCTGAGGGCTCTAGAGACATCTGGACACTTTCGGCAAGACACACAATACCATGAAATCAGCACCCCATCAGTGGGTCTTACCTTGGAATATATGATAACCTATTTCCCCAATGTATCAGAGTTAGGCCCATTTATAATTTCCCTACACATGATTCTTCTACCCCTTTTATTTGAACCTATAATTAGCACTATACCCATTAAATATATGTCCCAGAGACTTAAATCTTTGGTCTGTTCACATGCCAGCTGAGTCCTGAATCTCAGCAGAGTTGCAGCCAACATCTACTCTCCAGTTCATCTGACTTGCCCAGGACAACTAAGTAAATGATAATGATGGACAACCTCCATCCCAAAAAGCAGAGTCTCTACAACTGCAAGCAAAACAGTTCCTTCCATTTGCCCAATAAGATCTAAGCTCCCTCTCAATCTGAAGCAGAGGGGGCATCACCATCCCAAAATCCTCAAGATTGAGGAATGAACAGACATGGGCCGGGGCGGGGAATGCAACCATGGACCAAAGTAGACTTATTATTGCAGTAATGGAAGAACTGTGACATTGATATAAAGATAGTGGTTACCAGAGGTTCTGAGGGAGGGGAAGGGAAGAATAGACAGAATATAGGGCATTTTAGAGCATTGGAATTGTTCTGCATGACTTTGCAATGACAGATACAGGCCATTATACATTTTGTCAAAACCTATAAAATTGTACAGTGCAAAGTGTAAACCATAATGTAAACTATAGACCATGATTAGTAAAAATGCTTCAATATTTGCTCATCAATTGTAAAAAATGTACCATACTCGTGTAAGATGTTATTAATAGGGGAAAATGTGAGAGGTGGAGGGCGTGGCATGTATGGGAATCACCTGTTTTTTATGTAATTTTTCTGTAATCTAAAACTTCTTTAAAAATAAAATTTTAAAAAAGCATTATGTGGAAAGCGGATGTGGCTCAACCAGTTGGGCACCCACCTACCACATGGGAACTCCCAGGTTCGGGTCCCGGTGCCACCTAAAAGAAAATGAACAGACATCACCCCCACTGCAACAAGCAGACGCCACAGCCCATGGGGAGCAGATGTGGCTCAGGCTGTTAGGCACTCCCCTGTCATGTGGGAGGTCCCGGGTTTGGTTCCCAGTGCCTCCTGGAGAAGGCAAGCAAAACAATGAGAAGACAGATGAGAGAACCATCTGGGGGAGGGGAGGAATAAATAAAGAAAAAATAAAGTAAATAAATAAATCTTGGGGGGAAAAAAAAAGCATTAGGTTAAGTAAAGAAGCCAGACACAAAAGCCCTTAAACCTCCTGGGTTCAAATCCTAACTTTGCCCTTTACTTGCTGGGTAATTTACTTGGCCTCTCTTTTCCTATTTCTTTTTCATGAAGTGGAGATAATAATGGCATTCTGAAAAGGCAAAACTATAGTAACAGTTTGTGAAGGGCTGAAGTGGGGAGAGGGAACTGACTCCAAGAGGAACAAGGAAACTCTCTGGGTAGTGGCAATCCTCTAATATATTGATTGACTCATATATTTGTCAAAGCTCATGAAGCTGTACACTTAAAATGGGTAAATTTTATGTTAGCTATAGCTCAATAAAGCTGATTATTTGAAAATACATCTGCAAATAGACAGAAAAAGCACTTATTGATGGATAATGCTCCCTTGCCATTGCTTACAATGTCCAGATTTCTTCTTGAAGTTTGATGCCATTCATAGTTTGAGTGGTAGAAGCTGTATTAGTCAGCCAACAGGGTGCTGATGCAAAATACCAGAAATCTGTTGGCTTTTTAAAGGGTGTTTATTTGGAGTAGAATCTTACAGTTACCAGGCCATAAAGCATAAGTTACTTCCCTCACCAAAGTCTTTTGCCACATGTTGGAGCAAGATGGTTGCCGACGTCTGCCAAGAGTTCAGGCTTCCTGGGTTCCTCTCTTCCCGGGGCTCGATTCTTTCCAGGCTTGGTTGCTCTGTTCCTCTGTATGCTTACTTCCCCAGCTCCAGCTTAAAACTCCCACTCTCTTCTCTGCCCTGTGGTTTTCTCTGGTGGGGACTCAATGTTCCACTGATGTGGCCCAATCAAAGCCCTAGCATAATTTAATATCCCCAGGTACAGACCAGTTTACAAACATAATCCAATACCTATTTTTGGAATTCATAAACAATGCCAAACTGCCACAGAAGCCAACTTCCATCCATCCATCTATCTAATATAGAAGGTTTACCATGTTTCAGCCACTGTGTTAGGTCCTGGAAAACGAAAATATGAATAGAATACAGTTTTATCATTAGAGCTCTTTCTTTTTTTTTTTTTTTTTT
>JAQZBX010092413.1:0-12277 GCA_029593785.1 Cabassous unicinctus
TTATTATCAATATTTTACATGAGAATGATACATTTGTTACAATTGATATAAAAATATTGAAGCATTGCTATTAAACATTGTCAATGGTTTACATTATGGTTGACATTTTGGATCATACACTTTTCTATGTTTTGACAAATTTGAAGTGACCTGTATCCATTATTGCAAGATTATGCTGAACTATTCTAATGCAGTAAAAATGCCCTATCTTCCAACTATTCTATTCTTCCCTCCCCCTCTCCACAGAAACTATGGTAATCACTAAGTTTGAATTTTTGAAGAATAAGACTCAAAGTTACTTGCAATAATATTGGGGGCTTGAAATATTGGTCTTTATTCTTTCATTAGGCACTGCCTGTTTTTGAGGAATTCTTGTCCCTCTAATTGAGTACATAGCAGTCTCCCCAGGATGGGCTTTGATATTTTCTTGATTATTGTGTGAGACTCCACTCACTAATATAACATACTAAGACAAAATGAACACTTTCCTATACCATAGAAGCCTGTCCCAGGGACACCTTGTCCCATGTATCCCCCCACATCCAACACCTTATACCAGTAACCCTCACGAATCATGAATCAGTCAATAATGGTGAGAGTTCTAAAATTTCATGAAAAGTTTTATTTTTCTATTACCAGTACTAAATTAAAAAGACCAGTTTCTCCTCGACAGCATATTTTCAGAAAGCAGTACATAAGGGTGTTTAGCCAATGGCCCTCATGGTTAAAAGTCTTATGGGTCAGTTGATTTGTGGCACCATCAGTCATTATATGGTACATGCCAACAGCTGGGGAATGAGCCATTATATTTCACTAATACAAATCACTTTTCCAAGATATGCACACAGAGTAATCAGGCATAGAAATACTTGCTCTCTATTTATTGCACACATTCATTTTTTTGTTATCCCTATGAAAATAGTTACTGATTATGTAAATTACCTACATGCACAAGGACAAACTTATTAAAGAAGATTTATTATAATCCATTTACTATGGAATGAATTACAAGTTGATTAAGTGCAAATACATTTAACAAGCTCAGATTAATAATTAAACTGGATCCATCAATGAATTTAAAATCAGTTTCAGATTTCATAATGAGTAAGATATAATTTCTCCTTTTAGAAGCATAATGTCTTTCAGGATGATCACTATTTTCATAAATGTCTATACAGCACAAATATACCCAATATCAACTTTACAAAGAAGATATTAAAATTTTTAAATATAAGGGTAATAAAAAAGTTTTGTATGACCAAGAAAATGTTTGGTATTGCCCAATAATTCATTTATTAAATAAATACTTGCTGAATTTCTACTTTAAACCACACACACACTAAGCTCGGCACTGGAGGTATAACCCCTGCCCTCAAGCATAAAATAGTTTAGTGTTGTATGTAACAAATACGTTTAGAAATTAATGTCAAATTACAACTAAAATAAGTGTTATGATGGAGAAGCAAACTTTGTTAAAAAGTATTTAATGGAAGAACCTGAACTAGTCTCTAATGATCCTAGGTCCAGTGCAGGAAAGTATAGCACTAGATCAGGTATAAAGAAATAGTCATAAGACCATATGTTTTACATATCCAGAAGTTATAAATATCTGTTGGTAGTAAACTCAAATATCTTGTCCATTGTTTGACTGCTTCAAACATTTATCATACCTTAGATTTTTGATAGCATAACCCTGGAGCCACTTTCTCCTCCCAGCAATAATTGATCAAAGCCCTCTTTCCCACTGTAAGACTTAAGATCTTGCCATATCTCTTTTTTCTCAGCTTACTCCATCTTCTCCCTCTTCTCTTCTCTTTGTCTTTCATTACAATCGCTATAATTCTCACTCCTAGACCAGTCTTTCATGCCCTCCCACCATTTGCTGCATTTTGTTTTATTTTGCTTCCAACTCAGCCTTTACTTTAATTATCCAACATCTTTTGAGTTTATCTATTTATCTTCCTTTAAAATAAAGCTTAGGTATTACTTTTCCAAGAAAAGTCTTAATATGCTGCCTCCATATACCCACATTCATTCTAAGCATCCTTCTCAGCTTGATGGCTTACTAGATTCCCCCTCATACCAAAATATAATAAAGTTAAATTAAAATAGGCCTATATCTTTTCACTGGAATGTAAGGATAAAAACTATAGTAAAATATTTTTTATCCAGTGTATTAGTCAGCCAAAGGGGTGCTAATGTGAAATACCAAAAATGGGTTGGTCTTTATAAAGGGTATTTATTTGGGGTAGAAGTCCACAGATACCAGGCCATAAAGTGATAAGTTACTTCTCTCACCACAGTCCATTGCCACGTGTTAGAGCAAGACAGCTGCCAATGTTTGCCAGGGTTCAGGCTTCTTGGGTTCCTCTCTTCCCAGGGCTGCGTTTCTCTCCGGGCTTAGCTCCTGTTTCCTCCACAAGGTCAGCTGTAGACAATCAGGTGAACGGCTGGCTTCCCTTCTCCTGGGGCCTTCTTTCCAACATCAAATCTGCTTCTTAAAAACTGCTTCTCAAAACTTTTCTTGCCATGCCTTTTATAATTGATTCCCCACCCACCAAAGTGTGGGGCTCAATGCCCTAATCATAACCTAATCATGTCCAGATTAACATGTCAGTTTACAAGCATGATCCAATTATATTTTTGGAATTCATAATTACATCAGATTGGCCAACGGTTACATCCAGTTTTACCCTCTGCTCTAAGTTTTCTGTGCCTTTAATTCTCAGCTAAACTAGTTTCTGGTGAAGGTGTGTTTGAGCCTGCAGCTGCCAGCCTACCAAGGATGAAATTGTTCACAGCTCCCAGCCCCTGAGATCTGAATTCTCTAATCAACTGTCACAACCTATGATGGGACCACAGAGGATGGCCGGGTGACTTTGCCCACACTGTCTTGAGAAAGAGTGTTCAGACTGCAAGTGCTTCCTCTTTTTACTGGGGCTCCTTAGGGCCAAGAGTGCAGCAGTCCTTTAAGGTGGGCTGGATGATTCTGTGCTCACTTGTTGAAAGAGGGTGATCAGATTGCAAGAGCTTGCTCTCTTTTCCAGAGCAAGTTGGGATCCAGAGTGATGAAGACTTTTAAGGTGGACTGGGTGACTCTGCCAGCCCTGCCTGAGAGACAGTATGCACTTCCTCTCCATCTGGGTCCTGGGACTGTTTAACACAATGAATCCTGTGGTAGATGATGGACTGTGGTTAACAGAATGAATATGAGTACTGCTGTCATAAATCATAACAGGTACTCATGTTATAGTTCAGGAGTATGCTCTCATATTTTTACTGTTAATGACATTCTATCATCCACCACATGTTTCACTGGGTTAAACAGCCCCATGCCTTGTACAATCCATCCAAAGTGTACTCTCAGTGGCTCCCAGTTTCATCAAAGAGATGTACAGTCATACCCTCTTATTATTGACCCTTAGCATTGATATAGTAAATTCTTTTCAATGATGCAAGAAAATACCAGTATCCATTAACCAATGAATGGGTAAACAATATGTGGCATATAAATACAATAGAATACTATGCTGCTATAGGAAGAAATGAAATTAGGACACTTAAAACAATATGGATAAACCATGATGACATTATGCTGATTGAAATAAGCCAGACAAAAAAGGATAAATATTGTGTGGCCCCACTAATATGAATTAAATATGAAGAATAATTGCATGGAGTTAAAATCTAAAGTATAGGTTATTAGGAGATGGGATAAGGGCTGAAAAGGGGTACCAATGCTTAATGTATATAGAAATTTTAATTAGTTTGACCATAAAATTGTAGAAATGAATAGAGTTGAAGGTAACACATTACAGTGATTATAGTATGTATAACAAGTACTGTTGGTTTACAAATGTGATTGTGACTGAAAGGGGTAGACTAGGGATATACATATCAATTGAAAGAATGCTAGAGAATAATCTACAGATTGAATAACATTGTGAACCTGGTGGTGGATAAGGACTGTGGTTAATAGTACAAATACAAGAATGTTCTATGAACTAGAACAAATGTATATCACTATTACAAGGTGGTAAGAATCTGGTGATTCATCGGGAAAATACAATTAATGTAATTTATACTGTAGTTAATGGCAGTATCATAGCAGTATCATATCAATTTTATTAGTAGTTCAAAGGACACAAGGGACTCAAGATGAAAGCCAAGCATGAAGTCTCCCATAGGCTTTTACTGCTACTTTAATATGTACAAAGGCCCAGAGTTTAAAAAGGAGTCCTCCTTATCATACCTGGCAGGTGTTACCTTACACAAAGAAAGTTATTTGGGTCAGGAAATTCCTCAATTTTATACCAGAATAATTGTATAGATTGTATTAATAAGTTTTAGCAAATTCTGCCTATGTACATATTAATTTCATGTCTATGCAACATGAAACTTAAGGAAGCTGAGTATTTCCCCCAAACCTATTTCATAGACTAGATCTTCAGTTATCTTTTACCTAAAAACTACTAGCAAGATATCTCATTAAGTAAATTAAAAATTAAAAAAAAAATGTTTTGATCTATTTCTCAGATCTGTGGTCTCACAGTAGGACAGATTAGCCACACCCTAGCTTCTAAACTTCATCACTCAAGCCTTGCATAGAGTGGGTATTATAGATGATTTCACAGCATGGGTGGCTTGTTAAAAGGAAGGGTCAGAGACTAGGCAACCCAGATGACTTCATATTGGCAAGGGAGTGGTGATGAAAATTTGTTTTGGGTCCTGATTCATGAACTATTTTCTAAGCTGTTGTGGCTTCAAATTATTGTGACTGATATGAAAATAGAGACACCATTTGAAATTCAAAATTGCTAAGTGACATTGACCATAAAGAAACCCTGAATAGCAGAATTGCTATTGTAAAACACAAATGAGTAAACCAAAGATCAGCTTAATTCATTCACTCTACCAAAAATCTGTGGAGAAAACAAAATAAGTAGTTGAGAAAAAGAAGACAGCCAGAGGTTCAATGGAGACTCTCAATTGGCTCACAGCCCAGGCATCAGTCTGGTCCAAGCTGAATTCCTTGAGCCCCTACATCCCTCCCCCAGACCCAAGACATGCAGTACAGATTCTACATAAGGATCCTGCAGGAATTCCTAAAGTATTGGTGATTTCCAGTAATTTTCATCTCTTATGCCTTGATTAATTGACTCATATGAAGAAACAGAAATTTTTATAAAATTTGATTGAACAATATGAAGACAATATTAAGAAGGGGTTTGACAGATACTAAATTACTTTATTTTGTTTCATCTGAAAATGGACCTGATATGAAGCTATGTCAGATATGTTAAACATAGACATATCTAACATATCTGAGACAACAAATATTAAAAATAAATGGGAAGCAGGTGTGGTTCAATCAATAGAGCTCCTGTTTACCATATGGGAGGCCCCAGGTTCGCTTCCCAGGCCCTCCTTGTGAGGGCAGGCCGGCCCACGCGGCCCGGTGGGCTGATGCAGCAAGACCTCACAACAGGAAGCGGGTGTGGCTCAATCGATAGAGCCCCTGTTTACCATGTGTGAGGCCCCGGGTTTGCTACCCAGGGCCTCCTTGTGAGGGCAGGCCAGCCCGTGCGACACAGTGGGCTGATGCAGCGGGACCTCACAGCAAGGGGGAGATAAGCAGACACGGAGAAAACACACAGCGAATGGACACAGCAAGCACAAGCAGCAAGGGGGGTATAAATAAAAAGTAAATAAATAAATAAATCTTAAAAAATAAAAATAGATGTATACTGACATCCTCCCATGTCTTGAATTCATGGACAACAAATAGAAAAATTCATATATATTGAACTTGGTTCTGGCACAAAGAACCAGCTGAATAACTACCATCAAGCACATACCTCTAGACTTTCTTGTTATGGTTATGTGAAAACAATAAGCTTATATTTGATTAAAAGGAAAAATATGAGGAATATTAAACATTTTGTCTTCATTCTTTGTCTGCATAGCTACCAGAGAGTAGATCACAGTCTCTCTGCTGTGAATAGCAACTGTGTTCTTTCTTTCTACTTCCATCTCTCTGATAAATGGCAACACTGATATAAGTTTTATGTTGTATGGTGTTATGAACAAGGATGGATCTATTTATAGGTGGAAGTATGCAATTATCTAAAGATACTATACATTTTATGTTCATAGACATAATATGTAAGTTACACTGAAATAAAGGGTCATGATATATATATACATATATATATATATATATATATGTATATATATATGTATGATCAAGGAATAAACATGAAAGTGTAAAAATTATATTGCTAGGTGAAACAGAGAAGAGTTTAGTGCATCTATTTGAAAGTATAATGAATTGAGTTTCATCCCAGGTTTCTTCCCAATGCAATGTGAACATGAAAAAAAAAATGATAAAGTTTTCTAGATTTTGCTTCAATTAAACCAAGATGAGGATTTTAAGATTACACCACAAATCAAATATTTAACTTCTACTACTGGGCATATTTTTAAAAGTAGTTATAAGAAGCAATAATTTTATTCAAGGAAAATCTTTGTTTAATGCTTAATTTCTGCTATGTATTTTAATATCTCCCTGTTTTTCCAAAAAAGTAACATAATTATCTTATCTAAATTTTAAGATAATATATAATATACATTATTTTTATTTGTGTATTATTGAAGCATTATTTTCCATTTAAAAAACCAACTCTTAAGGTAACCGGAATGACCTACTAAACATTCTGATCAGAGCCTTTTTAATCTTTCTATTTCTCAGGCTAAAGATGATGGTGTTTATGAAGGGAGGCATCTTGGGGTAGAACATGGAGTAAGTAGGGTATAAATTTTTGATTCAATTGAGATGAGGCCCAAGTAAGCAAACAATACAGAAAGGATAAATAAAATAGTAACTATTTGGGGAGAGCAGGTTAAGGCTTTGTTCTGGGCTTCTACAGAACACATCTGGAGCACAGTTAAAAAGATGTTAACATATGAGGTGAATAAGATGGCAAAACTTATTAAGAAATGGCAGAAACTTATGGCAAGTACCACAGAATCAGAAAACTGCACAGACTGAGTTGAAATGTTTATGACTTCAGGGCTGTCACAGAAATATTGATGGATTACATTAGACTTTGTTAAGGGAGGCCTGAACATGGTGCCTGTGTGGATAGCAGAATAGACCAGTCCACTGACATATGAGTCACCTGCTAACTGCATGCACAAAGGCAGAGTCATAGTGACCCCATAATGCGGAGGGTGGCAAATGGCAATGTAGCAGTCATAGGGCATCACAAGGAAAAAAATAATCTGTGGATCCAGAGAAGAGACATAAGTCTGTCTGAGCAGCACATATTTGAAAGAAAGAAATTTACCGCTTGTCCGGGAATTCATGTTGCATTGGGAACAGTTACAGAGATGTATTAAAAATCTAACAAGTATAATTACCTACAAAGAAGTACATTGGGTAGTGAATATGTGTATCACAATAATTATAATGATAAGAAGATTTAAATTCAGGGCTCCCAGAGAGATAACTAAGAACATTAGACCTTGTAAGACTTAGAGTTCCCTGGAGTTTGAGATATCCATGAGGAGGAATTTCTTGAAGATGGTGAAGTTGCCTATGTCTGCTAATACACCACTGTCTCTCTGGAGTCAAAGGATATAGTGATAATATGATATTGCATCAATATAAAAAGCATCCAAATTTTCATTATACAAAGTAAATGTTATATTGACATAAATTTTATGATGCATAAAGAATCTATATCTCATAAAATTGTTATATGATTTATCAATACTTAATTAATATGTAGCACAATGAAAGAATTAGGATATGGAGAAACATACAAAAGCTAATAATATTTAAGACTATCACAATGCCTTGGTTGAATTAGAATTTTGTCCAAATGTATATATAAAAGTCAAAATACAAACACACGAAGAAAAAAGCGTAACAATAAAAAACAACATAACTGAGGACTAAAATATGAGTTTTTGATTTCCAAACATTACCTTCATTTCTCTTAATTGAGCATATCTTGGAGGGGTACATTTTACAAAAGTGTGTTTTTATTCTAAACCATATGAAGAAATGTGTATCAGCCTTATCTGTTATGTTTGGTAATCTCTTTCTGAAATACTTTGGAATGCTTATACTTCTGACCATTCTCACAGGATTGATCCACTAATTGCAGCCTCCAGAAAATCTGTGTTCTTTCAATGCTTCTTTTCCCCAGATTTTTGGACAAATCAGTTGAGGTAAATAAGATTGATAGCAGTCTTTTTAATTTTGAGATATATCAAGTCAGGATTTTTTAAAAGATAAGGAAAAACAAGTTCAAAAGTGTGGTTTGTGGGTTACTGTTTTCTCAGTGACATTTTAGAGGCCTTGTATCATGATATAAAAATCAATAGGCTATGGAAAACAGAATAAAATTGTATGATTATATACATGATAAGATTAAATGAATATATCTATAACATACACAACATGTGAAATAAAACAGTGTCATTGTGTTCCCCTCATAGGAATTGAATTAAAAATTAAACAAAAGTGTCTCACACAGACACAATGTTTGAAAAGTGACAAAGTAGAATGAAAAAAAAATTGCTATTATAGCACAATGCATAGCTTGTGACAGTTCCTGATTCTTAACTGCCACCAAAAGGGTACTGAGGAAAGGTTAACTGACAGAATGCTTAGTGAACATTGAGAACGCTCAAGAAATGATTTTAAAGACGTGGCAAAAAGTCAAGAAAAAAATCTCAAACTCCTATATCCTGTGTTAAGATCTCCAAGGAACATGAGCACAATGAGGAAAGAGGGTAATATTTTACTTGGAAAAGAGTGGTGAGGTTGTTAGGGAACAGTATAAGCAAAAGAATACAAGTTGGGAAGGAGAAATTGTTGTGCAGAGAAAACATAGACCATCTAAGAAAGGATTTTATAATTGAACTGCTTAAAAATAAGCATATAAATTAATAAAAGAAATATCCAAAACTGTCATGCCATCATTATTACCAATAATTCGAAATGAATATGCCTGTACATAAATTACGATTGTTGCAATCATCACAAATGATTGCATCATTCACACTTACCACAATACAAATTACATATATATATATATATATATATAATGCCTAGATTACATAAATGTTACACAAAAATTACAGGGATTCCCATGTTCCCCAAATCGCACACCTCCCACAACCTCCCACATAAACATCTTTCATTAGTGTGGCACATCACCTGCAATGGATATACACATCCTGGGGTTTTGCCACTAAGCATGGACCATAGTTCACATTGTAGACCACACTCTCTCCCACACAGTTCGACTTGTTATATGCCAATGTAAAATGGCCTATATCTGTCATTGTAATGTCACTCAGGATAATTCCCAAGTCCCAAAAAAGCCCCTGTATTACAACTGCTTTTCCCTCTCCCTGCCCCAAATGCATCCAGTGGCCACTGGCTCCACATCAATGCTGTAATTTCTTCCATTGCTTGAATCACAATATGTCTCCAACAGAACACTAGTAAGTCCACTCTAGTCCATAGCTCTTCCCCCAATCCTGAGGAGTCTGGGATGGTGATGTCCACTAACCTCCGAGTGACAGGGGGCTTATATCCCATGGATAAATGGATGGAATTATATTGCCTGCAGCTGCAGACTCTTTCCATTCCCTGAGATGGCCGTTGACCATCATCATCTCCTCACCAGGTATCTTGAATGAGTCCATTGAGCTGTAGAGTAGGAGTTGCAGCAGCACCGAGATTATAGGACAGCTTGCACATGGGCAGGCCAAAGGCACCAGTCTCTGGAAGCACACCAACAAACACCAGCACCACATATAGGTTTGACTAGAAGGGACTGATGGACCATGTGCAGGGAGGACTTATTTGAGCCCAACTCTGTCACTCTCAGGAGCACAGAATCCAAAGTATAGCCCACTGATAAGGCATCAATATCTGGAGCTATCCCCCATTATATAGGACCTGGGTTTCTCCAGAGCCCTCAGGAGCCCCTCTGTTTGGGGTGATATCCACTTTGGTGTTCTATGAGATCCTACTGAGGTGTGCATAAGCATTACCTCTGGGATGACCTCCCGACTCTCTTTGAAGTCTCTTAGCCATATGAACCCATTTGTCTTTATATTTTTATTCAAGGTCTTTTTCCAGTCATATTGCCGGTTGGCATTTGGTATTAATCCCTCATTGCCAGGGAGGCTCATCCCCGGGAGTTATGTCCCACATTAGATGGAAGGTAATGCATTCATCTTCTGAGTTTGGCTTAGAGAGAGGCCACATTTGAGCAACAAGGAGGCTCTCAGGTGGCAACCCTTAGGCACCCCATAAGAGTAGGCTGAGTTTCAATTACAAGAGCAAAGACTTGTAGGGCTAGTCATCAATAACAAGTACCATTAGTGGACCATCCTCCTTTGCCAGACACTGCCTCTGAACTTTCGGGACTGTTGCTGCTCCCTTGGATAATGTGGCAGAGCTTTCCAGGTTGGGAATTCAGTATTCTCTCATTTATTGAGTGATTCTCCACCCAATGTGACCATGTTCCACCCCATGATCATTTGAACAATTTTATATATCTTTTATTTATATTCAGGTGAACTTCCTCCCATGAATCCCCCATCCCAGACACCCACCACCAATGATCCTCTCCCACCCCCATTGTAACCCTTCTGTGATCCAAAACTTTTCTAAAGATGGAGCCCAAATAATAGCCAAATACAATTAAAAGGAAAATGTAATAATAATGATAAGGTTAAATGTAAGAAATAAAATACATGGAAGTTTTAAAAACCACTAAAAATATAAAAAAATCAAAGGCTTGGGATATTCCATAAATGAGGGAAATTTTTTTTAAAAATTTTTAACATTTTTCCTTTTATCACTGCATTATCGGATATCCAGTTTGTACCATGACACCTTCCCCCTTTCACTCCCCAGTGGCTCCCAAATTTTCATTTAAATTTCAAAGAAGTTTTAGGTCACAGAAAAGTCACACAAAGAATAGTAGAGACTCTCATATACTCAACCTCCTCCCCCTTTCCTCACATCATATAAAACCTTTTTGTATGTAGATGGTAGCATTGTTATAACTGTTATACAGATAGTGAAACATAGCTACTAAACATTGTCAATGGTTTACAGTATAGTTTACAATTTAGATGGTACAATTTAATATTTTTGATGATATTTACCATGTCCTGTGTCCATCAGTGTAAGGTAATGAAGAACATTTCCCCTGACCTCTAAATACTCCCTGTTTGATATGTTCTGTTCCTCCCTCCCTATCCCCCTGGGGCACATGACACCCCACTGTCTTGACTCATTGGATGACAAGATTCGTAGTTACGTGCAACAAGAGGTCTTGACATGCTGATTGTCCTCCCCTCTTAGGATCCACCCTTGCTCATAAGAGACGCTCACCTGTCTGTTTCTGGGTGAAATGGTATTCCCAAAAATGGGGTCCTTCTGACTCACCGCGTGGATCTCCACTCATCAACACAACAAATTATGACAGGATGAACACTCACACACTCCACAGAAGCTTACTCCAGATGTGCCCCATCCTTAATGTCCCCCCAGCCAACACCCTAAACCAGTGACACTACCTTGTCATATTGCCATAAAAGCATTCCCACTCCTGCACTTCCAACTTCATGCCCACAAATTCTGTGTTCACCTGGTCCCTCTCCCATCTCTCCTCCCAGTATCCTAAGTATTCTAACCTGCCCTTCCCAATCTACCCACCTGTCAACCCTGCACCACCAAACCCAGTAATATCACTACCCACCTTTCCTATGCTTCAATATGCAATTATACTCTATCACTTTACTATAGATTATGTCTGTATGGGTGCTGACTCACAACCTTCTCTTCTCTTTCTCTCTCTAGTTAACCTATCTTTCAGACAATGGTTCTCAGAGACTGCTCATTTTCCTCAAATTAATTCAGTGAGGTCATGTAGTGTTCATCCATCAATGCCTGGCTTGCTTCACTCAACATAATGTCTTCAGGTATCATCCATGTTATTCAATGTGTTAGAATTTTATTCCTTCTTAAGGCTGAGTAATATTCCATTGTATGTATGTACCACTTGTTTATCCATTCAGCTGTTGATGGGCAACGGGGTTGATTCCAACTTTTGGCAAAAGTGAACAATGGTGCTATGAACATTCGTGTTCATATATCTGTTCATGTCTTTGCTTTCAATTCTTCTGGGTATATACCCAGCAGTGAAATAGCTGGATCATATAAAGATTTATTGTTAGT
>JAQZBX010092414.1:0-12274 GCA_029593785.1 Cabassous unicinctus
TGTGTGTGTGTGTGTGTGTGTGTGTGTGTGTATGTAGAAGGAACACAAATGATAAAACAAATGGGGATAAATACTATCAGGAGGTACATCTGGGTAAAAGATATCTGAGTAATCTTGCTACTGTTCTTGTACCTCTTTGGTAAGTTTGAAATTAATTTCAAATAAAAAGTGTTTTCTTTTTTTTTTTACCCCTGGCTAGATGTAGGCTTTACATGCCCATTATGACCTTTGCACCTCAGAGACCCTTAACATCAGATGCTGTTGCTGCCTCATTTTCCCAGATGATGAAGCTGAAGCTCAGAGAGGTTTGAAGTTGCCCCAAGACCTGAAGCAGGTCAGTAGAGAAGCCAGTATTCTCTTGTCCATCTCTCTCTCTCCAGAACCCATAATATTATGTCCTAAACCTGTATTTCCCAAAGTAAGGGACACCCTACATGGGTGGCTTTGTGGTACATAAGTAGAGCATTCAATAACATCATTTAGTGATTTTTAAAAAACTCACTTGTAATTTTAATTTAATGTTCTAGAATAAAGTCTGAAATTGGTGCTAGGTGGTTTTTAACACTGAACACTTGCTAATTCTCATTTTATATCAGAACTACAAGGCAAGCAATAGCATCTAGAGAGAACTGAATGCCAAGTGCCTCCCATGGTTAAGTGCCATTATACACATTCACAGAGATGTGTTCCCTCAAGTTCTGAGCAGGTGCCAATTTGGTGCCATAACATGTCCAAGGCTGCACAAATAGGTAGGGCAGAGCTAGAATTGGAACCAGGCCCTCTCTTTTCATATCCTGCCCTCTGGTCCTCTGGGTTTCATTTGAAATAAGAAACTTGCTCCAGGTACTTCTCTGCCCTTATCCTGGGACACCCTGATCCCTTTGCTACTCTGCAGGGCTCTGAGCTCCCCACCATCTTTGGCTGGCCCCTTCCACTGTGCCTGCAGCTCACCAGGGAGAGGAGAAGAATGGCAAGCAGGTCTGCAGCAGCCTCCTGCCTGCACTTGACTTCCCCAGGAGCAGAGGGCCCTGGAAATCCTCTAAGTACTTCTCCACAGAAGAAAATAGCTGGAGTTGAAACTTGTGTCCACATGGTCCACCGACAGATTTAGAGCTCAAGTTATAGCCTTGGCAGGAGTCTTCACAAAGGACTCAAATTAAGCCAGACCCATATGGAGGTGAACAAGAGAGAGCCAACCCTAAAGCAACTCAAGAGGGAAATGCTGTTCTAATGGAGTCAGAGGGAAGGACTGTTTAAATGCTAGCCAAACAGGAGTTCAGCCTGTGATTCAGAGCTCCACTTCAGAAAAGTTCTCCCCACATTTTGAGCTTGAGATATGTGTGTGGAAACATAGTGATTGCAAGTTACTCAGGTTTCAGACTGAGTTCGTTCCTGTCCTGACCATCCCTTCATGCCAGCATTCATCTACTTAAGCTCCAGAGAGCTCTGCATTTTGCAAAACAGATCAAATTAGCTACTGGAGTGAACTTGGAACCCAGGGTGGGCCATTAGATAAAGGACACATGAGATTTGTGTAAGCCACATAAAAAGTTCCTTTGGGCCAGGCTGAAGTTACCTAACACTTACAGAAAGGTGGTCATATCCTCTGCCCTTTGCCTCCCTCCCTGAATTTAGGGTAACCCATTTCCTGCTTTTTTGGAAAAAAAAAAATGAGTGGCCCAAATTTCCTCTAGAAATCAAGGGGGGAATCACAAGAAAATGCCACAGGAAGACCTGAAGAAGTATTCTCTTCTCCTTTTCTTGGGGGGTGGATGGTTGGTGATAGTAACGTATGTTATGTAGAAGGGAGGGCTGAGGGACAGGAAATCAGTCTGTCCCATGGCCTGACAATGTAACAATGTGATAACAGAGAGACAATGCTCCCCCACCCTCATCCCTCTTGTCTCCAAGGTGGCTTGACAATGCTGCAATGGCCCCATGGCTGGAAAATGGAGGAACCAAGGCAGAGTATTCCCCCAAACCTAAGAGGTCTTAGAAGATCAGGAAAAACAGCACTCGGCCCCTCTGTCTTCCAACTTCCCTTCCAACCACAAAATCCTCCAGGTTCCTCAAAGCTGAGACAAAAGCTCAGAGAAGACTCCAAGCCTGGCAAGAAATATGACTGAATGGGGACACATTTCTGCTCTCTCCCTCCACACTAGAGGGAAGGGGGTGATACAAACAGATGGGGGACCTTAAAGTAGGGGATTTCAAGGAGAAATGGGAGAAGATGTTCACCCTTAGAAAATCAGGAGAGAAGCTGCAGGAATGGGGTAACCCCATCAAGTGAGTGGAAGGTGAGTCCCTTGGAATGTAGAGCCCCCCCTCAGAGGAGTGGAGGGATCCATGGTGTCTGCCATTAGGACACATAGAGGCACACTTTGGAGATGTAAGGATTCCATGTAGAGTGGGGCATCCCAAATTAGAGGAAGAACCTCCACAGAAGTAGGGGATCCCTTGGGAAATTGTGGCATCCACAGATTAGTAGGGGACCCAACAGAAATGTGAATATTTTGGAAAAACGGGGATATACCTCAGAGAACTAAGAATTGCACCAGAAGTATGGGCATATAGTGGGGGACCCCTCAGAGAATTGGAGGCATTTGTTCAAAAGTAGGGGTTCCATCAAAAGTGGGACAGCTCAGAAAAGTAGGGAGCACATCAGAGAAGGATTCTGTCAGAAGTAGGAACACCTCAAGTTAGTTGGGGGACACTTTGGAGAAGGGGGAGGTCACCAAAACAAGTAGGAAACTGACAAGCAAGAAAAAAGGGGCTTCTGAAAGGTGGAAGACACCTTAGAAAAGGAAAGATGCAAAAGGCGACCTGTCAGAAAAGTTGGACAACAGCTCAGCAAAGCAGGGATCCACTGGGAGAAGTGGGGATCCCCTCAGAGAAGTGGGTCCCCCAGAGACTTAGGATACCCTCAGAGAAACATGACCCCCTCAGAGTATAGAGAGTGGGGGACCCCCAGAGTCCAAGTGCCCTCACAGCCCCTCAGAGAGCAAGGGGTCCCCTCAGGATTTCTCTGAGTCCTGGCTCCCCTCAGAGCATGGGGTCCTTCTGGGAGTGAGGGCTCCCCAGAGTCCAGGTCCCCTCACAGAGGGGTGAGGGTCCCCTGGGGATTTTTCAGAGTCTGGGTTCCCCTCAGAGAGGGGTGCCCGTGGGGTTCCTCAGAGTCCAGGTTCCTCTCAGACAGTAGGGGGCCAAGAAAGCCAGGGCCCCTCCGAGATGCAGCGACCCCAGCGGCAGCACTCACCCAACTTGCTCCAGCTGGCAGCGAGCAACTGCGACAGACGACAGAGTAGGACAGGGTGCGGTACAGACAGACCGACTGCGGCGGGAGTGCGCTTGAGCGCTGACGCAGGGTAGAGGCGGCGCCGAGCTCGTGGCCTCCGCTGGCAGCGCCGCCGCTGGCCACGCACTGAAGCTGCCAGCTTTCCCCTGGCTGCCCGGTTGCCCGGCAGATTTCACCGGGCACACTTTCGGGTTGAGGCGCATCTCGACGCACAGGTGCACACCTGCACATGTGCATGATTATTTGTAAGTTCCCAAGTTCTGTAATAAAAACATATTTAAAGAAAAACAGGTTGGGTTGGGTTGGCAGATTGGAATCTTTTCCAGCACTGATTTAATGACTGGAGATAGAAACAACAAACAGGTGTTTGAACAAAGTCACATTCTTTACAGGTTTTATTACATTGGCTGGAATGCTCTAAATTCATGAAAGCTTTTGAGAAAATTTTCAATTCCTAACCCCTTAAAAAACGTGACAAACTGTGAAAAGAAAGAAAAGGCAGAAGTAATGATCTGGACAGATACAAAACAGCATGCCTTTGTTCCTTCCACATCCCCAACTCCAATCTGGTGATGAAGAAATCTCAGAAAGTGCTTTTAACAATCAGGTAAGATCTCACAAATGTAAAGTACTAATAAGAACATTGATCTGGTGCCTCCGTTCCCACTTTGCAGACTTTTTTTGTTTTTTTAATTCCTAAGGTGTAATTATACATTTCACATGCATTTGTGAGATAACATAAACACTACATTTATATCCCACCTGAGTCAGGCTTAAAGGTTTCTAAAGACTGTGTGTGGCACTAGAAACTTCATGCTGTCTTAAGTCAGTATCAGTATTAAGCTACTGGACTCTATAATTAAATATCACAGACAGACTTTTACTGAAAATCAATATAAAAATCTGGCCCTGAAAGGCCAGAACAGAAATATGCAATTTTCTTGATTTAAGATGCTCAAAATGTGGTTTTTAAAAAAGCACCACACACTGTTTAAGACAAGTATGTGCAAGACGCCTTTTTATGTGTGTGCTGACTTCATCATGACAACTCTAGCTGGTTCTTTATGAAGGATTAGGTATACACATCTTCAGCAGTGCACATGAGAAATAAACTCTGAAAAAGGCAATTTCTTAGGTTTAGAAAGGACTGTATTCTGGGAAGTACTTTAGAGGAATGGACAATAATTTTAGGATTATAGCTGAGGAGTGGAAGATTTCAGGAGATTCTTCAGCTTCTTTTAGATTTTGAATGTTGAATTAGCTACTGAAGTGTGATATCTGTATTATACTTTTCTTTGCAGGAAATTGAATAGCAGCAAATTTCTCTATCCTGAATAGCAGAGAGATTCACTTTTTCAATTAGCTGTTTCTCATCCAAGGCATTAGGAAGATTTCTCTTGTTTCCAAGTACTAGCACTGGGATTCCTTGTAACTGTGGTTTATCTAGAAGATTATGGTTTATCTAGAAGGTTATTTCAAGAGTCTTCTATCTTTTCATGATCTGCAGCATGTATCATTTAATTATAGCATTGACTCCTCTGCAGTACCACATTCCCACCTGTTCTGGACTCGAGGTTGCCCTCCTATGTCCCATATCTTTATTGTGACACTACCTTTAGTTACTTTTCTCATGTTGAAGCCCACTGTGGTCATCATATGTTCACTGAATTGACCTCATGTGATGACATTGATGAAGGGGGTCTTCCCTGAGTACTGCAGCCCTGCCAGACTCAGCTCCATCTCTTCTTTCCAGAACAGTGAGCGGAACCAGTCCAGCAGATGGGAGATGAGTGCCAGCATGATGGCAGCCAGGAGAAAGAACAAGCGACTGGATGGGCAGGTGGCAGCAGCAGCTTCCACACATGCAGACCTTGGCCCAGAACCGCCAACAGCTCCTTGGGGCCCACTGTGACACAGGCTGACACTGGCAGGCAGCAGCAGAGCCAGGAAGCCAAGCAGATCATACCCAGATTGGATTTTATTGATGTTTTGGGGAGTAGCCTTTCAGGTATTCACTCATTCCAGAGGAGGGGAACAGCCAGTGCCATGTCCTGGGATCCAGCTCTCTGATTTCATTCTTACATTCCGTATTCAAAGGGTTATTGATGCATCACTGTTGGGAATGTAGAATGGGGCAGACACTGTGGGAAACAATTTGGTGGTTCCTCAAGAAGTTGAGCAGAGGTACCCTGAGACCCAGCAATTCCACTCCTAGGTATCTATGCCAAAAAGCGTTAAAAGCAGGGACTCTAAACAGATACTTGCATACAAACTCTCACAGTAGCCAGAAGGTGGAAGCAACCCAAGTGTCCCTAGACAATTGAATGGATAAATAAAAGGTAGAATATGTGTACAATGGACTATTACTCAGCCATAAGAAGTGATGTTCTGGCACATGCTACTGCATGGGTGAGTCTTAAAGACATCATGTTGAGTGTAATAAGCCAGACTCAAGAGGACAAATATTGTCTGATCCCACTTACATGAAATAGCTAAACTAGGCAAATCCCTAGTGAAAGAAAGTAGATTAGAGGTTACCAGGGCCTGGGGGAGGGAAAGTGAGGGGTTATTGCTTAATGGGTGTTGGGTTTCTGTTTGGGGTGATGGGAAAGTTCTGGTAAAGAGGGAAGCACAACAATGAGTGTGATTAACCCCCATGAATGTTATGCTCTAGAGGGGTCGAGATAGGAAAGTTTATGTTGTATATATATTTCTGCAATTAGGAAAAAAAGAGCAACTGAAGTGACAGTGACAATTAAATGCAATTTGTGATCCTGGATGGGATCTAACAAAAGAGGAGAAAAGCCTCAAAAGGACATTACTGGGACATATTGAAAAAATTGGAATATAGACTATCAGCTTTATCTCAAGTTTAAATTTCTTGAACTTGAAAACTGTACTTTCCTCCTATATTTTTGATGTATCATTTATGTAATCTAAGGCTTCTTTAAAAAGAAAAGAAAACTGCGCTAAGGTGTTTACACCTTAAGGTGAAAATCTTGTTCTCAGGAAATGGACATGGAAGTATGAAGTGTTCAAGGAGCATGATCTACCCTTAAAGATTTAGAAAATACATAGATGACAGATAGATAGAATGATACAGCAAATGTGGCAAAATGTTAAAACTGGTGGGTCTGGGTATCTGGGGAGGGGGTTGGAGTTCCCTGTATGAGTTTTATATTATTTTTGCATCTGACCTGCAAGTTTGAAATTATTTCAAAATAAAAAGTTTACAAAAAGATAGAGAGGGGAGTGGATGTTACTCAGTGGTTCAGTGCCTGCTTCCCATGTATGAAGTCCTGGGTTCAATCCCTGGTAGTCCTTAAAAAAAAGAGAAGGGAGTGGATGTGGCTCAAGCAGTTGGGCACCCACCTCCCACATGGGAGGTCCCAGGTTTGGTTCCTGGTGCCTCCTAAAGATGAGCAGATGTGCACAAACAGTGAGCAGAGACAATGAGCACACAGACAAGGGAGCCATCTCAGGGGGCGGGGAATATATTAAAAAAAGAGAGAGAGAAACCCAAGATGCCCAGTTAGATTTGAATTTCAGATAACAAGGGGCACTTTCATTTACAGAAAGTAAATGACTCAGACACAATGATGGCCTCTGCTAGACATCCATCTGGGATTTGAATAATCCACTCAAAACAAGCCCCCAGCCCAGCTGGGAGGGCACTCACCAAAACATGAGGGTGAGTCTGATTGCCTTGAGGAGAGAGAGAGCCAATCTGGCTTTCAAAAGTCCCCTTTGGTGCCATGTTTGTGACCTTGAGCTGGCATCTCATTTGGGCCACCTTCCTTTGACCATGACCTTCAACAAATGTCCTTCCACACCAGGAAGGCATCTTGTGTTGCATGTGCATGGGGAGCTAGATGTTTGGTTTCTCAGGGTGAGGATAGGGGTGGGGTAGATCCAGGTCCTGGCCCTCCCCACAGGGAGCTTAGAGATGTCTTCGGTTTTCTGAGGGAGGGGACTTTGGCTGCCTGTTAGCACTTGGGACAATGAGCACCCAGATGAAGCATGAGTTGCTGGAAGAGTCTGGAGAGCAGAGAGCAGCCATGTGGCAGTGCACTGGGTGGCCCCATTTGGCTGGAGGCTGAGTGGAGGCTGCAGTGGGGGTCTGTCTGTGGGAAAGCCTGTCTGGCTCTGCACACTGAAGACACACAGGAATCCTCACTGCCAGGCCAGACCAAGGGATAGGCTGGAAAAAATCATCCCCTGAGAAATAATCACTTTATCTTCTAGGCTTTGGTTGTTTAGAAATTTTATTGTGGTAACATATATATCACACAAAAGTTCCCATTTTAGCCATTTGGTGGCATTTATTTCATTCATGTCACCATCACCCCAAATGGAAACCCTGGGCCCATTAGGTTTCACTCTCTTCTCCAGGATAAGATGACACCTGTTCCCCATAATTGTCCGGCTCTTTGGGAGAATGTCCCATCCCTGGGTGAGGGGATTAGGTCCCTCAGTGTCCCTGCTGTGTCCCTGGAACACAGACACAAGAAGTGCTCCATAAATATTTAGGGAATGAACAAAACTGACACAACACTGGGAGAATCTCAGAGATGGGCACAGGAGGGGAAACTGAGGTAGTGGGTGCAGGCCACCCAACACCAATGCCAGATGGGGGCAGCACCAGGCCAGACTCTCCAGCCTACCAGCCACACCAACCTATTCCCACACTGCCCCAGTCCACTCCAGGGGCCCTCAGCCCCATGGTACCACCTGGTGGCAGATGCCAGAAGTGCCAGGGCCAGCTGGCCACCTCGGGGGAGACACCAGCCCACAGCCCAGTGGGGAACCAGACCTGCACCATTGCCGCAGACTGCTCACCAGGCTCTGACCCTCAGCCTGTTTTATAAAAAAAAATTTTTTTTAATTTTTTAAATGATACATCGATTGCATAAATGATACACACAAAATATAAGGATTCCAGTATACCTTACTCCCCACACCCTCCCACATAAACAACATCTTTCATTAGTGAGGCACATTCATTGCAATTAATAAATGCATCCTGGGGCATTGCCACTGAGCATGGATCTAGTTCACATTGTAGTTTATACTCTCTCCCACACAATTCTGCAGGTTATGGGAAGATATAATATGGCCTATATCTGTCATTGCAATGTCATTCAGGATGGTTCCCAAGTACGGAAAAAGCCCTCGAATCATACCTGTTTTTCCCTCTCCCTGCCCCCAGAGCCTCCAGTGGCCACTGCCTCCACATCAGTGTTGTAATTTCTTCCATTGCTAGAATCACCATTAAGTCTACAGTAGAATACCAGTAAGTCCACTCTAGTCCATAGTTCATTCCCCAATCCTGAGGATTCTGGGATGGTGATGTCCACTCCACCTCTAAGTGAGAGGGGACTTCAATCCCATACAGCCAATGAAAGGGACTCTCTTGCTTGCAGTTGTAAGCTCTCTCATTTCCTTGGTATGGTGGTTGTCAATCCTCACCTCCTAGTTAGTTGTCCTGGGTGAGTTCAATGAACTGGAGAGTAGGTGTTGCAACTCTGCTGAGGCTCAAGGCCCAGATGGCACATGGACAGCCCAAAGATTTCAATCTCTTGGATGTACACCTACAAACTCCAGCACCAAGTATAGGTTTAAATAGAATGAACAGATTTGCCATGTGTAGGGAAGACATAACTGAATCCAACTCTGCCACTCTCAGGAGTACAAACTCCAAAGTAGGGCCCACTGGCAAGGCACCAAACTCTGGAGCTATCTGTCCTGATCTAGGGCTTGGGTGTCTCCAGAGCACTTGAAGAAACTGTGTTGAGTGAAATAAGGCACAAAAGGACAAATATTTCATGATCTCACTGATTTAATTGGTATAAGTCAACTCATAGAGACAGATACTAGCATATAGGTTCCAGGGACTGAGGTGGGGATAAGGAATGGGAATTTCAGTCTTGAAATCTACATTGTTCCTATTTGAAATGATGAAAATGCTTTGGTTATGGATGGTGGTGATGTTAGCACAACATTGTGAATTTAATTAACAGCTCAGAAATATATGTCTCAATGTGATTAAAAGGGAGAAATGTTAGGCTGCAAATATGGTGAAAGACTAAAAATTTTTTTTTAAATCCATGGAACTACACAACACAATGAACCCTAAGTTAAACCATGGACTATAATTAACAGTACAATTATAAAAATGTGTAATCATCAAGTGTAATAACTGTTCCACACCAATGCAAAGTGTAGGTAGTGGGTGGTTTATGGGAATCCTGTATTTTGTGCATGATTTTTCTAAAACCTGTGACTTCCCTAAAAGAGAAAAACAAAAGAAAACAAAGAATTCCCAAAAAAGAAAACACCAGGACTCAGATGCCTTCACAAGTGAATTCTACAAAACTTTTCAAGAAGAATTAATACCTATCATGATTAAACTCTTCCAAAGAGTTGAAGAGGAGAGAACATTACCTCTTTCTCTGAGGCCAATATTACCCTAATACCAAAGCCAGATAAAGATACTTCAAGAAAAGAAAATTGAAGGTAAATTTTCTCTTATGCATATAGATGCAAAAACATCAACAAAATACTAGCATATTGAATCCACCACCACAGTAAAATAATTATACATCATGATCAAGTGGGAGTATCCCAATTATGCAAAGCTGGTTCAACAGAAGAAAATCAATATAATAAATCATATTAACAAAACGAAGGGAAAAAAAACCACGATCATCTCAATTGATGTGGAAAAGGCATGTAACAAAATCCAGCATCCTTTCTTCATAAAATCACTTAGAAAAATAAGAATACAAGGAAACTTCCTCAACATGATAAAGGGCATACATGAAAAAAATCAACTGCAAACATCCTATTCAATGGTGAAAGACTGAAAGCTTTTCCTTTAAGATCTGGAATGAGACAAGGATGCCCAATGTCACCAATGTTATTCAACATTGTACTGGGCATTGTAGGCAGAGTAAGTAGGCAAGAAAAAGAAATAAAAGACATCCAAATTGGAAAGGAAGACGTAAAATTTTTCTATTTGCAAATGACATGATCTTATATATAGAAGGTCCCATAAAATCTACAACAAAGCTATTAGAGATAATAAACAATTCCAGCAAAGTGATGTTCTATGAGATAAACATGAACAAATCAGTAGTATCTATGTACAATTTGAGGAGGAAATGAAGAAAAATGTCCATTTCCAATTATCACTAAAATAATGAAAAGTCTCAGAATAAATTTAACTGAGGATGTAAAGGACTTATGCATGGGATATTTCAAAATTATGCAAAAAGAATTCAAAAAAGAATGAAAGGGCATTCATTGCTCATGGATTAGAAGGCTAAATATGCCAAGATGTCAAGTCTACCAAAAATGAATTACAGATGCTATGCAATCCCAATGAAAATCACAACAAACAAGTTTGCAGAAATGGAAAAGACAGTCAACAAATTTATTTGGAAAGACATGCTGTCCCAAAAAGCAAAAACCATCATGAAAAACAAACTTGGAGGACACACATGTCCTGACTTTAAAACTTATTACAAAGCTACAGTGGTCAAAACAACATGATCTTGGCACAAGATTAGATATATAGACCAATCAAATTGAATCGACCCTCAGAAATGCTCAAAAATAGACCCTCACAACCATGGCCAACTGATTTTTGGCAAGACTGCCAAGTCCTCTCAATGGGGAAAGAACAGTCTCTTCAATAAATGATACTGGAAGAACTGAATATCCCTATGTAAGAGAACGACAGAGGACCCCAAGCTCATATCATATACAAAAATTAACTGAAAAGGTATAAAGACCAAAAAGAACTAGGAAGATAAGATTTCTAGAAAAAAACATAGAGAAGATCTTCAACATCTCGTGTTGGGCAATGGTTTCTTAGACTTTACACCCAAAGCACAAGCAATGAAAGAAAAATTGATAAATATGACCTCATCAAAATTAAAGTTTTGTGCCTATAATGATTTTATCATGAAAGCGAAAAGACAACTTACTCCATGGGAGAAAATACTTGGAAACCATATATCCAATAAGGGTTTAATATCTAGAATATATAAAGGAATCCTAAAATTCAACAATACAATGAAAGACAACCCAATTAAACATGGGCAAAAGATTTGAGTCTCCAAAGAGAATATACAAATGGCCAAAAAGCACATGAAAAGCTGCTCACTATCATTAGCTATTATGGATATGCAAGTCAAAACCAAAATTAAATGACATTTCATACCCACTAGAATGGCTGTTACTTAAAAATGGAAACTAAAAAGTATTGGAGAGAATGTAGAGATATAGAAACACCCATTCATTGCTGGTGGCAAAGTAAAATGGCCATGCAGCAGCAGTTGGACCTTGCAATATGGAGAATACATTTCCTTTGAAAATTCTGTGATGATCGGTTGCCATGGTTATCTCATGATGTACGTGTGGCTCACGGTTCTAACTGTCACTCTGTGCCCAGAGAGATTTGAAGTTGGTAGCAGGTGGAAAAGCTCCCAGCTTAGTTTCTACAGTTTATAGAGATGGGAAATCTCAATTGCTGCTCGAGAGGTATGACCTACTTAATTAATTCAATCCCCTAAAATTGGCAGGTAATTTTTCCAAATATTAACCTCTTTTCTTTTAGTTTATCCTCTCCAATTTGTCCTATAGAATTTTAGATGTGACTTATAGTTTTCTCTTAATCCTTAATTTATATTTTAGATCCTTCTATCAAGCTGGTTGCCTTAAAATGAATCTCCCTTTAGAAAAATTTAGTATTTCTTATAATGTTCTTTACCCTTCCCTCTCTTCCTCATGACCACATTTATTTTAATGCTATTTTTTACTCAGCAGTGATGTAGTAAAATATTTATTGCAGAATATGGAGTGAATTTGGGTTGGTAGGGATCAGAAGGGAGGCATTTCCTATGATGATGTGTACTAAAGATGTTTTTAACATGCTTTTCAACTTCTATTCATCCTGAAGTGTATATGTAACTC
>JAQZBX010092415.1:0-12274 GCA_029593785.1 Cabassous unicinctus
AAGTCCACAGTTACCAGGCCATAAAGCATAAGTTTCTTCCCTCACCAAAGTCCATTGCCACGTGTTGGAGCAAGAGAGCTGCCAACATTTGCCAGGCTTCAGGCTTCTTGGGTTCCTCTCTTCCCGGGGCTGTGTTTCTCTCTGGGCTTAGCTCCTCTGTTTCCTCCACAAGGTCAGCTGTAGACTATTAAGCTCTCTAGGCTTTGCTTCTCTCCACAAGGCCAGCTGTGAACTCTCAGGCAAATGGCTCATCTATCCCGGGGCCTTCTCTTCAAATCAAAACTGCTACTCAAAACTGCTGCAACTCTGTTCTTTGTGATGCCTTTTATATTTTATTCCCCACCCACCAAGGGGTGGGCCTACTGACGTGGCCCAGTCAACGCCCTAATCATAACTTAAACATGCCCAGATGAACAGATCAGTTTACAAGCATAATCCAATATATATTTTTGAAATTCATAATTACATCAAATTGCCCAACGGCTATAGTACCTTAAATACATCATACCACTTTCTTCTTGTCTCCATGGTTTCTGATGAGAGGTCAGCACTTAATCTTACTGCGGTTCCCTTGTATGTGATGCTTTGCTTTTCTCTTGCTGTTTTCAGAAGCCTCTCTTTATCTCTGATATTTGTCATTCTGAATAGTAGGTGTCTCAGAGTAGGTCTATTCAGATTTATTCTGTTTGGGGTGTGTTTCCTTCTGGGATATTGATACCCATGTCTTTCATAAGGGTTGGAAAGTTTTCAATCATTATTTCCTCAAATATTCTTTTGCCCCTTGTATTAGTCAGGGTTCTCTCAGGAAACAGAATCAACAGGAGATATCTGTCAATAATATGAGATTTTAAAAGAGTCTCTCACACAACTGTGGGGATGCACAAGTCCAGGCTCCACAGGCAGGCTGCAAACCAGTGGCTCCGATGAAAGTCCAACGAAGGGTCGTTGATGAGTTTCTGGGAGAAGTTGCCTGTCCAACGACAAGCTGGGAAATTCTCTCTGAATGTTGAAATCACTTCCCCTTTTAAGTCATTCAACTGATTGGATAAAAGCGCCACCATTGATGATGTAATCTCCCTGATTGATGCAGATGTAATCAGCCATCCATGTAGTAAACTCACTGGTGATTGAAGTCCATAAATGCTCTTGTATTACAACTAGCCCAGTGCTTGTTGGAACAAACACCTGGACACAATTACCTGGCCAAGTTGACACATTAGCCTAACCATTACACCCCTTTTCCATTCTCTTCCCCTTCTAGGACACTGATAATGTGTATGTTTGTGTGTTTCACATTGTCATTCAATTCCCTGAGACCCTGTTCCATTTTTTCCAGCCTTTTCTCTTTCTGTTCTCCTGTCTTTTCCAGTTCAGATGTTCTGTCCTTGAAATCACTAATTCTGTCTTCAAGCAATTCAAATCTGCTGTTATGTGCCTCTAATGTTTTTTTTTGTTTTGTTTTGTTTTTTTGTTTTTGTTTTTTGAAGTACCGGGGCCAGGGATTGAACCCAGGACCTCATTATGGGAAACTGGCACGCAACCACTGAGCCACATCAGTTCCCCTGAATTGTTGGTTTTTTTGTTTGTTTCCTTGCTTGCTTGCTTGTTGTCTTTGTTTTTAGGAGGCACTGGGGACCAAACCTGAGACCTCCCATGGGGAAGCAGGCTCAACCACTTGAGCCACATCCACTCCCCTCTAATGTTTTTATTTTGTTGTTTTTTTTTAGTTAGGCCAGTAAAAAGAATTTATTTGGGAAATGGGGGAAAGAACAAAGCTTACTGAGAAATGGGAGAGAAAGACAGAAATACACATCAAGATTTGGTGCAGGATCCTCTAGGTAGAGAGAGCATCCTCTAAAGTATTTTTAATCTCATCCATCATGTCCTTCATTCCCATAAGCTCAGTTACTTTTCTTTGCAGGATTTCAGATTGTTCTTTATGCTTACCCAGTGTCATCTTAATATACTTTATATGTTTAGTCATATTTTTTTTCAATTCTTTGAATTGATTTAGGAAAGTTGTGTGTAATCATTGATTAGTTGTCTTAAATTCTGTATCTTTTCAGGATATTTGCTTTGTTATTTTGGCTGGGCCATCCTTTCCTGTCTTCTAGTATGGCTTTTAATTTTTTGCCCATGTCTAGGCTTCTGAATATGTTTGTGAATTTACTCTAATGGTCAATTTCTCTCTCTTGCCTAATATTTCTTTTTTCCACAGCTCTTCTTTGATTTTTTTAGTTTGACTTACTCTAAGTCTTTAAAATTTCCCAGCTTAAGTTATCAAAATTGGGTCAGGGACTGATTAATGGGGCACAGATTTTCTCCCAGCAGGCCAGAGACCTAAAAGCATTTTTCTCCATGAATTTTCTGACTGGCCAGCAGATGGCGCTCATTGGTGAACCTTCCCATGGAAGTGTTTCTTTCCATCTCTGCTTTCCAGTGTTTCTGGTCTGGCCAGAGCCAAGATTCAAAGCAGGCTCTGCTGTCCAAGTTCACTGAAAAGAAGTCCTCCAACTCATCCTCCCTCAACCTTTGTAACAGCTGACAGGGAGGAAGATATCTGTTCCCCTTTCAGTTGGCTGCAGTGAGTAGGGGTTTGATCCAGACTTAATGTCTTGAGGGTGGGGGATGGGAACCCTTCCTGGCTACTGTGTGGGTTTTGTAACTCATGTTAGTTGTTTCGCATTCTTCTCCTGCCTTCCTGGGAGTTGCCCAGCACTGTCCTGGTCTGCTGACCCCCAAAGCAAGTCCTTCGGACAGCTTTTGGCCCTTTCTCTATTGTTTTTGTGAGAGAGTTGAGCCCTGCCTGCCTATTCTGATGCCATCTTCCCAGAACTCCTTTGTTATAAATGACATTTTAATTCACATCTTTGTAAATAAAGGTGTTTCTTCCACATTATTTCTTTAGACTAGATCCCAAATTAGAATTACTGACTGAAAGGTAGGGACATTTTTTTAAACCTTTATTACATACTAACATTGGTGATTCCAGTTTAAAATTAGCCTCTTCCAAAAAATTCAGATACACTTTCCCCTAAAAACAAAAGGCCCAAAGTAAAGCATTCCAACACCTAGTAGAAATTACTTTTAAATTATCTTCAGATTTGGATTATACTTCCCATCTTCAATGGTATAGAGATCCATTGATAGTTGTTCCTGCATCCCAATTCCTATTTATGAAATGTTTAATTACTGGCCAGAAAACCAGGAGCCCTTCCAATTATCCAGTTTACATCCAAGATTGCCAGGCAAAGGGAGTTTCTGATTCAGATCAGCTAGAATTCTTCTAGCAAGAGCAGAAAGAAAGAATACATGTTTGTTATAATACTTATGTTAAAGTCTAAAAATTTCATCAAATATTTCAATCTAATAGGATAATGGAAAGAATATTCCTCTATACATAATTGAATTGGGATTCACAAAAAGCTTCTGCATCCCTGCTAGAGTAGCTTGCAAATATTTACTTCAATGGCACATGAAATGTAGACAGTAAAAACTTCCCACAAGTTGGAGTTTTTGTCTTTAGTACTTTTTCACAGAAGGAAAAAAAAGTGGTCTTTATTATTCTATTTGATTACAATAATGGTGTCCCTCCAGTTGGTTTAAATATGAGTTCCATGCATTATACTGAGACCATGGCTTGACTGCTTGTGTCATCTCATGAGATAACATTATTCCCCACCTCACAAAATTAGAAAAGAATCTACTTCAACATTTTACTGCATGTGTACTTGGAGCTCTCCTTCGTTCCTTGAAGAGGTTGGCAAAGCCTTGTTTCTCTTTTCCTCAAGTCCTTTAATCTCCAGCACATTCAGCAACAATATCCTTTTGTAAGGCAGTTATTCTCTTTAATACAGTAACCAAACAGTGCCAAGAAAGTATTTATAAAATGGAGAAGCTACATGTGATTGTTCTGGAAAATACAATCAGTTACTAGTAAAGGATTTTTCCCATACTTGATTGGGAGATAGGAGTAATAACAATACCTTAAATCAATATAGCACAGTACAGTTTATAAGAGTTTTGACATCCATGCATGTGTAGATTGCTTTTTAATTCACTCAAGAGCCCTATGGTATAGCTATTATTTCCATATTATAAATTAGGCAACCAAGATTCAGCAAGTTTGAGTGCCCAATCAGAGCCCTAATGGGAATTGAGTGAAGCTGGAGCAAGGAATTCTGTTTAGCTGCCGTGTACATGGGTGCACGCACACACATGCCTGCAACCGAATCCAAAGGAAGCTAAAATTGAGTCTCAGAGCCCGTCAAACGTAAGAGATGCTTCATTCTAGTTCTTAAGCTGTAGATTTCAGTCTCAGCTCTTAAATTTGTATCTCCATTAAATTTCCTATTTGTTGATAGTCTGCATTTCCAAACTCTCCAGTTACTCTGATTATTACCAATATTTGGAAATGCACATGTTTGTGCTTGTTTTGTTAAACCATCTGTGTGTTTTTGAAGACAAATAGCCAAAGGATCTAAGCTTGTCATTTTAGTATATTAAAATAATTTAAATGCCTGGTTTTGGCAGTGACAATTGTTTAATAAAGCACGATGAAATTATTCCCCAAGTGTCCATAATTTTCTTGTCTAATTACACGTGACCCATCTCTCAAAAAGTATACGGCTGGATCTCTTAGCTTTGCTGAATAAAATAACTAAAGTATCATTCCATTTTCTTAAGAAAATGCAAAATAAACTATCAAAGGTAAACAGATAAATGACTGTTTTCACTTTTTTTCTAAAAATAAAACCAATGTAAAGAGCATGAGAACTTTATGAAGAACAAGTTAAATTTGCAATCAGATCGAGTAAAATCAAGTCCTCTGGGGAGGTTTCATTGTTGTTTTTCCCATTGTGGGGGTGGGTGCAGTGCATGTGTTTCATCTCTACAGAATGAGAGTGTGATCCACTGAGAATTCCTTAAGACCAACAGCATGTATCCTAAGACCTGGAAGGACTAACTTTGGACATTGCCAAGGAAAGCAGAGAATAGCAAGTTTCTCATGGAAACATGACATGCATCTCAGACTCAAGGAATTCCTAGGCAAAGAGGTGAAGGAACATTTCTCAGCTATTTTCTGAATTAGTCCTATAATTAGGATCTTTTAGTTTGTAAGTAATTCTAGTTACGTAAGTCTGTACCTAATGTGAAGGGGCTTTTCTTGACCAGTCCCTTCAACATATAAGTAAATGGTTAGATTTGGGGAGGAGGAAAGGAGAAGGGAGACCAAAAAGGGCAATAGCTAGTCTTTGTTCAGGAGTGTGTTTGGCTGCAAGTAATAGAAAACCTGGCTACAGTGGCTTGCCCAAAATTTGCTTACAGAACAAGAAATTTGTTCTGCTGGTCTCTCCCTTCTCCTCTGGGTGTCATTGCCTGGAGCTTCTGGCTTCCTTTGGCTTTCTGTCAACTCCTGTGGCTTTTTCTCTGTTTCTCTCTCTGTATTCATCCCATTTATAAAGGACTTCAGTAAGAGGATAAGGCCCCCTCTGGGTCATACATTATTAAAGTAATCTAACCAAAAGGGCCTTAACTGAAGTAACCTATTCAAAAGGTCCACCTATAATCAGATAACACTTACAGGAATGGATTTGGCTCTAAGGACATGATTTATCTGGGGTCCATAAAAGCCTCAAACTACCACAACCACCGTCCATTACCAAAACTTTACAATCAATCCAAATAGAAATTCTGTAACTGGAGCATTAACTCCCATTCCCTACCCCCAGCTTGGCCCCTAGTAACCTTTACTCCAGATTCTAGCTCTATGAGTTTTCTTATTCTAATTATTTCATATCAGTGAGATCATACAGTATTTGTCCTTTTGTGTCTGGCTTATTTCACTCAACATGATGTCTTCAAGGTTCATCCATATTGTTGCATGTGTTAGAACTTGATTCCTTTTTACGGATAAATAATATTCCATTCTATATGTATACCACATTTTATTTATCCATTCATCAATTGATGGACACTTGGGTTACTTCCATCTTTTGGTAGTTGTGAATAATGCTGCTTGAACATCGGTGTGCAAATATTTGTTCAAGTCCCTGCTTTCAATTCTTTGGAGTATATACCTAGAAGTGGGATTGCTGGATCATATGGTAATTCTATACTTAACTTTCTGAGGAACTACCAAACTTTCCTCCACAGTGGCTACACCATTTTACATACCCACCAACAATGAATAAGTGTCCCTATTTCTCCACATCCTTACCAACACTTTTAATTTTGTTTTTTTTTTAATAGTAGCCATTCTAATGGGTGTGAAATGGTGTCTCATTGTGATTTTGATTTGAATTTCCGTGATAGTTAATGATGTTGAGCATCTTTTCATGTGCTTTTTTGACATTTGTATATCCTTTTTGGAGAGATGTCTTTTGAAGTCTTTTGCCCATTTTTAAATTGGGTTGTCTTTTTATTATTGAAGTGTAGGATTTCTTTATAAATTCTGGATATTAAACCCTTATCAGATATGTGGTTTCCAAATATTTTCTTGTCACTGAGTAGGTTGTCTTTTCACTTTCATGATAAAGTCCTTTGCACAAAAGTTTTTCATTTTGATGAGGTCTCATTTATATATATAAACATTCACTTTTGAAAACCAGATGATAAAATAGGTCAGGCTGGGGGAAAAAATGACAAGTTTTATGGCAAAATACATCATTCACAAAATTTAGTGGGAAGAGGTCCTATCTGAAAGGTGTCACAAAAGTTCACAAAGACCATTTTGGAAGAAATGGCATTCCGTTCTTAACAGTTTCCTTCACGGAAATGGTAATTGTGAAAAGAGTTGAAAGATTCTGCGTGATTTCCTTCAATATATGGAAGGAATAATTTGAAATTAATTTTTTTTAAAACTAGTAAAGTGTTTTTTCCCCTGTTGTTTGTGTGTGAGTATGTGCTTTAAAAATGCTTAGAAAACAAGCTTTCTCTGATTTTCACTAATGGTATAAAGATAAACTTCAATTCAGCCTCAGATCTAATTATAGTGAATTTCTAATTGTTATAATGTTCTTATGCTTATCTAAGTCATACATATTACAGAAATTAGTGCTTTGGAGAGTGTGGGGTTCAAATCCCCACTCCCCCTCTTACTGTGTGATAAACTTCTCAGAACCTCAGTTTTGTCATCTGTAGAGTGGGGGTAATATTGACTACCTGCCAGCCTGTCGATAGTACCAAATCTATGTGAGGCTTCACACAGTGCCTGGCTCATAGTAGGGGCCTCACCATGTGGTCATTGCCTTCATCATTAGTAATAGTACTAACACATCTGGAACAGCCTCAAAATCTCATACTGCAGTACTTTTACCTTCATCCCTCTTTCTCTATCTTTTTCTTCAAGGATGCGTAGAGATGTGTGATCAAGGGTGGAGACAGAACTTAGAGTGGTAGGAGTGGTTTGGGGGGTTGTATGGAGAAAATGAGAGCTGTTTCTTGATCGGATTAATCCAGAACCTATTTATTTATATATATTTATATAATCTTTAATTTGCACCCTCCCTTCTTCCAACATGGAATTTGAGGCAGTTTATGTCATCACTCTTCAGATATAGCAATGGTGTTATAAAAAACAAGAAATTTAAATGAAAAGAATCTGAATCCTGACCATACCTTGACCAAATGTGCATCCTGGGCACATTACTTCATCTCTTGCCCACCCACACTCCCATCCCGGTTTCCTCACTTGTAAAATAGAGCCAACAGGGTCTGTCTTTAAAGGGTTAGGGTTATAGGAAATAAATGAGGTAATGGATTTTTGAAAGCCCTAAAGCTCTACATGAATACCAGATTTTGTTCCCTTTGACTTCACCAATTATAGTACCAGCTCTCAAATAAGACCAATTAGTGAACTACTTTGTGTACATCAGTGTCAAATGTTTACGTTTAGGCCACCCCATTTACATTTGGGTCACCCCCTTCCCTTCAAATCACTACCAGCAAGTAATGCCCAGGGACTACTTATGTTATAATGTTAGCTTGAGCCAAACATAATTAGTAAAGAAATCCACTACAACAAATTCATATGAAGCAAAATATAAAGTACTTTAAAATCCGCATCCATTTGAGATAGTCTCTTCCTCTACTGCCCTTCATTAGCTAGATAACCAAGAGTTGACCGTGTTCTCCCATCTAGAAGCTCATGTTGCATAGTGACCTGGAAAGGTATTATCCAGGTAATGATGGCAACTTTCATGTTATACATCAATCACCTTAATGAGTATGAGGAAGCAACTTCTCATCCTGCCAAAAGAAATACAAATTAAAAATGACTCGTTCATCGGCTAAATATGTGAGTGTTTTCTATGTGTCAGGTGCCCCACTGGTGCTATGGGACAAAAAACACAGACTCCAGTCTCCAGGAGGTTATGGTTTCATAATGGGGCTGTGGCAGCAGCAGAGTTTGCTAATCTCCCCCAATTGAATTCCTTCATCAAAACAGATAGTGCACTTGGATACCAAAGCCAAATCCCCATGGACAACATTTACCCCAAAATGGGTGACAAGGTATCCCCACAAATCCCAAAATTCAAGTGGGCTGGAATAAACCACCAAGACCATGAGACCGGCATAATTTCAGCAGCTATGTGGAAGGAGGCAGAGGAAAGTAATGAGATGATAACAGACAAGATAATAGGAAAATCCCAGCAGCCAACAGTTACTCACTGTGTGGAGAACCCAACCCATTAGTGAATGCATAAACTCTGGGTCCCATAAACTGTTGAAACTGTCAGCCACGGCTTCTTTCCAGGAGAGATCCCTCATCAATGAGAAATTGCTGGGAGTAGAATAAAAAATTGAGCAGGATAGAGACAATAAATATGAAGGAAAGAGAAGACCAGACAAAAGTGGAGGAAAGGAAACAGAACCAGGAAGTCTCAGAAAGTAAGTCACCATATTTTTAACACTCAATGAAAACAATTCAAAAAGGAGGCCCTGAAGAGTTAGAAAACATACCCTGAACAATGCCTCCCACAAAAATTTCAGGAAAACTGATTTTACATAAAAACAAGCACAGAAAAGGATCAAGGTAAAATCCCACCCTAGAATGAAATCCCATATAAGAAAAATAAATAACATCCCTAAGGACAATGAAACACACAAAAGACATGCCCACAAAACAGATGAACACTATAACCCACTATTCAAAACACTAAAAGACATTAGTAAAATAATTCAAGATATAAAATAACAGTATAAATCAGAATTAGAAGAAATCAAAAATGAAGTGAAGAACTCAGGGAAGAGTTAGAAATGAATGCCTAAATTATTTCAGAAAGGAAGGCAAAACTAGAAGAAACACAATAGCAAATAAACATAACAGATAATCCCTTAAAAGAAATAGGAGGTCAGGAGTGGGTATAGCCTGGTACCTTCTAAGAAAAGAAAACAAGAAACTCAGAGGTCAAAAAAGGGAAATTTTTTTTAATTAAAAAGAAAAAAGATGAAACAGCTGTTGAAGATATGCAAAGCAGGTCTAGCATATGGATAATAGGAGTTACTGAAAAGGAAACTAAAGCAAGAGAACAGAACAAATACGAAAACTATAATTCTACAAAACTTACCTGAGGTGCAAAAAAATATTTAAGACTACATTTTGAAAGAGCAGACCACATACCTAAGGATGCCTACCTAGAATGACAGACACCAAGTAATATTTTAGTAAAATCACTGTATTGTAAAGAAAAAGAAAAAAATCCTTTGGACATCTGAGTAAAGAGAGCAAGTGACTTATAGGGAGAAAAATTGAATTATGACCAAGTCTTTTAACAGCAGCTTTTTATGCCAAGAAAATAGAATAAACATTGAATAGTGAGGGCAATTTAGGTTTCCTTGCAAGCCAATGTGTGAGCAGTGCTATGTGAGGGTGTAACTTGTCCAAAAGTCACCAATTCCAACTAGGAAGGCACCATGACACCATGGAAAAGGTGGAAGCATTTGCACCTTAAAGTAATCTTAGAATTTCTCAAAACTGCTAACATATTACAGAATTATAATATAAAGCCTGAACATGGAGTGTATCCTCAAAATGTTCAACTACATATAGTATCAGGTTCATTGTGTACTATCCTATGTTCATATTTTTCTTCATTATTTTTAGAAAAAGCACATCCTTTCTGGCTGAGAAGATCTTTTTTAATACCAAAATATGAGTGATTTATTCTGGGAATCCAAGATATGGTGCTACTTAATAAATTGTTTACAATTCAGCAGTTTCATTTGAGTAGAGATGACAAGCAACGTACTTAACATTTGTGTGGGTTAATAGAAATCTTGATAATCCAGCCTCTGAGTTGGTTGATAATTAGATAAAAGTGATTATATATAACTGAACAAAAGTCTGAGCAAAATTAACTGTCATTAAAGCACTTTCCATCTTTTTTTTTTTTTTTTGGTTAATTAATAGTAGACATTTTAATAGCATATTAACAGTATAGTGAGGTGTATTTGTATTTTAGGGTATAGAAAGCCTTAAAATAAATTCTAAAATGAATTTGCATTTTATGTAATGATTTTCATACAAGGTAGTGGCCAAAGTTTAAGGTCAAACAGTTTGTCCTGTTTCACACCACATACAAAAGAAATTGAAAATGGATTAGGACTCGAAGTGAAAAAAAAAAAAAATTATACAAGTTCAAGATGGATTAAAGGATAGAAAATAAAACAAGTAAAATAGAGTGTTTTGGTTTGCTATAGGCTTCCAACACGAAGTATCAGAAATGGGTTGGCTTTTATAATGGGGATTTATTAGGGTAAAAGCTTACAGTTCTAGGGCTGTGAAAAAGTCCAGATCAAGGCATTATCAAGAGAGCCTGTCTCACCAAGGTGCAGCTGTGGGCAATCTAAAGCTGCTTGCTCAGGAAGCGGGTGTGGCTCAATCGATAGAGCCCCCGTTTACCATGTGTGAGGCCCCGGGTTCGCTTCCCCGGGCCTCCTTGTGAGAGCAGGCCGGCCTGTGCAGCGCGGTGGGCTGATGCAGCAGGACCTCACAACAAGAGGGAGATAAGCAGACACGGAAGAAACACACAGCAAATGGACACAGTAAAACACAAGCAGCAAGGGGGGGATAAATAAATAAATCTTTTAAAAAAATAAAAATAAAAATAAAAAATAAAATAAATAAAAAAATAAAGCTGCTTGCTCTTGGAGCTCAGCTGTGAGCAATCAAGCACATGGCAGGGCACAATGGCGGTCTGCTCATCCTCTCCTCTCTCTGGGCCTGTGGCTAGTTCTCCTTCTGGCTGCTCCATCTGATTCCAGCCTCCAGCCTCTCTTTCAGCCTCTTGGGGTTTCTCTGTATTTCTGCAGCTGTAGGTGTTCTGGAGTACTCTCTTACATGGCAGGGTAAAAATGGCAGCTCTTTTTCTCTGTGTGTCCCTGAATGTTTCTCCCCTTTATAAAAGATTTGAACAAGAGGGCTGAGACCACCCTGGGTCACACCTCACTAAAGTGCTCCAATCAAAGGCCCCCAACTGAATTCAATCCAATCAAAAGGTCCCACGTCACAGGAATGGATTAGCTCCAAGAGCATGATCTTATCTGAGACTCACAAAAATGTCACACTGTCACATAGAGGTATTCAGATAATCCAGAAACCATAAAGGAAAAGATTGACAGACTTAGCTACATAAAAATTTTAAACTTATGTATTCGTTCATTCATTAAATAATTTTTTATTTGTGAACCTACTATGTTCTGGCCCTGTTCTAGATACTGGGATATAGTAGTAAACTATTCTCATAGAGCTTACATACTATATGGCAATGAATACCATAAACAAAACTGAAAGATGAATGGCACCCTAGAGAAATTATTTGCAAAATACATGATAAACAAAGAGTAAATATACCTGGAATAAACAAGAGCTCATCTAAATGGATAAATAACCCAGTAGGAAATGAGCAAAAGTTATTGTCAGTTAAAAGAAGAGTAACTGGGGAGCAGATGTGGCTCAAGCAGTTGGGCACCCACCTCCTACGTGGGAGGTCCTGGGTTCAGTCCCGGTGCCTCCTAAAGAAGACGAGCAAGACAGCAAGCTGATGCGAAGGGCTGGCATGGTGAGCTGACACAACAAGATATCGCAGTGAGATGATACAACAAGGAGACACAACAAGCAGGGACAGATGTGGCTCAAATGATTGGGCTCCTCCCTCCCACATGGAAGGTCCCAAGTTCAGTTCCCGGTGCCTCCTAAAAGAAGACAAGCAGACACAGAGAGAATACAATGAACAGACACAAGGAGCAAATAGCAAGCACAAACAATGAG
>JAQZBX010092416.1:0-12306 GCA_029593785.1 Cabassous unicinctus
GCTGCATGTCTTCTCTGTGTCTGCTTATCTCCCCCTTGCTGTGAGGTCTTGCCGCATCAGCCCACGGTGCCACGCGAGCCAGTCCGCCCTCACAAGGAGGCGCAGGGAAGCGAACCCGGGGCCTCCTTGTGAGGGCACGCCGGCCTGAGCGGTGCGGTGGGCTGATGCAGCAACCTCACGGCAGGAAGCGGCTGTGGCGTAATGGATAGCGCACCCGTTCACCTTAACTTCTAAGGCACAACCTCCCAGACACTTACCTATTTCTAAATGTGATCTATTTTTGTTAAAAATACAAAATATAATCCTTATAAAGAAATTTTGAGTTAAATGCATAAGAATAACGAAGAAGATGAATTTTATTAGCAGTGACCACTATTAAGTAACATTTTGATATGATTTTCCATTTTCTCTATGAGCATATGTACACATAAAACTGAGTTCCTACTGTAGATAATTTTATACCCTATTCTTCATCACACCATCAAACAATATGTATAAATATAATTTTAAATTGCTATATTATGATATAAATAATCTTTGATGATTTTTCTTCTAAGAGATTTCTAGAAATTCCATTGTATGGTCAAAATATTTACATATTTTAAGAATATCGATAAATATTATTAAGCATCTTGGTAAATGTAGTGAAGCAATTTATGTTCTCATCGACGGTATTTGGAATGTTCTTCTTACCATCCCTTCACCAGAGCCGACTATTATCCTTGCACATAAACACACACACACATGCTTGCAAGGCTAATTTTTAGGGCTTATTTATTCAAGTTATTCAAAATTCTTTTGCTTTCCTTCCTAATATTTCTCACCAATAAGTGAACAAAGCCTCTTACCATCCCTCATTATGTTTATCCTGGATTTTATACCTAATATTTGTTTAAATCTGTGCTCTAATATATCAGTGGATGCCTAAGGCTATCAGTATGGTGAATTGTATTCCCTGATGAGTTCTCATGTAAATTTTACTAGTACAAGAATTTTCTTGTCAAATTAAGCAAAATAGAAACTGGAATAAAATTACTATGTAAATTAGTATATTGAGAATTAAATTAAAGTTTTGGAATATTGACAGTAAAAATATCTTCATTCCTTGCAAACAGAACCCTTTGATAATAAAGATTTCAGAGGACAAGACTGATACATTCTTACTCACAGACTGATTATATTTAAACATGCTTATGTAATATAAGAGTCTGTATTTCTGGAGACCTAATTTAACCCAAGTATGCTTGCTCTTATAGAGTGGGAATGTGACAAGTCTATTGTAATTTAATTTCTGCATTGGTCATTCCTTGTCTTTGTGACCTTGGTCAAGTTACTTAATTTCTATGATCCTCCAATTTCTCATTCTTTAAATAAATAAAAGAATACCTGTTTCCCGGAGGTATTACAAGAATAAAATGGAAAAAAAATGCATGTATACATACATTTCTTGGACATAAAATAGAGATTTTGTTTATGAGACAATTTTTCATTAGGTAATAGATATCATTTTTTTCCTAATAGAACATTGAAGGAGACTTATTTAAAGAAAATTATGTTTGCTACTCTATAGACCAAAAATTTCAGAAATATTAGTTCCTCAGACATTCCAATGCCTGAGCCCTTCTTAAAGATTGTAGAAGTTCCACTTCCTTCCAGACACCTTAATTTTGCCTGTTTTATTATCAAATACCTCCATTCTGTTCTTTTAAACTAATTCCTTGATCTTTAATGACTTAGGTACTGGGCTACTTTCACTCAGGTATTAGGCATCCAAAAAAAAAACAAAGACTAACGAATGTCAAAGACATTACAAGAGTAACTCTTCTGTCAAGTTGGGGAATTCCAATCGCTACTGTGTTCAAAGAACCTTTAAAACAGACACTTTGTAGATTACATGTGGGGACTTACCATTTATTAAATTTTGTCCACAAAATTTAAAATAGCTCCCTTTGTCAAGCTATCATGGAGAAAATATGTTAAAAAATAGGAAATATTTCATATTAACTTCATGAGGAATGTTATGATTTCCCTTGAGATGTTTATGACATCTTCTAACTTTGATAATCACTTTTTTTTGCATTTAAGAAGTTATGCGATTTCAAAACAATTATGTTTACTATACAGGATTCCCATACATTCTTATAATCTTAAACACAAACACAATCCTGCCACTTTCACTGTTAATTTGGAGGATTCTTCACTTCCTGCCCTCCAAGTTTTCTTGAATGGAACTTTGGTCCCTCAAAAACTATGTTAAAAACGTCCTTTGTAAACATCAATTAAAATATGAGAAAGAACAGACTTACTGAAAAAAGCTTAGATTGCAGCTGGAGGGAATTAAATTAGATGGAAAAAAATCTACAATGTTAAGTTTTGCCAGTCTTTATTGTAGGTTTTAAGGGACATGGCAGGGTTTTTTAAAGTATGTCAATAAATCTTAGGAAAATGACCTAGCTATTCCTCATTTTTATCAGAACATAATAAATATTAATAAACAAATGTCCTAATTTCTTCTCCTTTTATTTAAAGTCCAGTTTAACTTCCAGCTGGTTAACTTGGATGAACTTACAAATTGTCATGGCATTACTGCATGTCTCAAACGACAGCAATATAGTCTATATCAAACTTTTAAATTTTATGTTTAAAAGTTCCAAATGATCTTATATATCCTATCCAATTCTCTTATTGAGTACAAATTCTTCGGTGGTGGATACATTTTGAGGATTTTATTTTTCAGCAAATTACATAGCTACCATTCAATGTATGGTTCAGTGTAGTTTTGTATGCTACAAAGTTCTAAATTTGTAAAAGACAGCGTACAGGACAGCCAGAAAGCAAGACATTTTCAGATTTACAAAAATTAAACTAAGAGAATTTCAGATTTAGAGCTTGAAGGAGGCAAATCAATAATCAATAAAATGAATCTTTGCAGGGCATTGGTCAAAGGAAACAGCTCAGAATGAAGTCCATGAACAATACTGGGTTATAGATGAATTTCAATATAATTGAAGAAGTTGTTATATCCCCAATATCCCCTTATGTAATGATGTGATTTAAAGTTTGCCAATTTCTCTATCCCCTGATTCTGAAAACTTTTTTGTATAGATAACAAACTATAGAAGTTACCACTATGTAATTACCATGAATAGATGAACCATAGGAAATCGCCAATGTTTGATCATGTTTGATTTACAAAAATGACAGTTCAACTTAATCTAGTAAGCCTTGACAGGATCATGTTCCCCATATTGCCATTTTTTTTTTCTATTTCCTAATATTTCATGTTTAAATATTATTTTATACTTTAAATACTTAAAAATATATGGGCAAAAGTAGAGAACATAATAAATATACATATCTTCTACATAACTCTATCAAATACCAGATTATGCCATATTTGCTTTAGATATTTCTGAAAATGAACATTACTGTTGCAGTACAGGTGCAGATGTACCTCTTGCCCTCCCTTCTCTCAACAGAGGAAACCACAATCATTAATATGGTGTCTATTGTTTCTAAGGTTGTTTGATACATTTCTGATTTGTGAAGTGAATATATAGTATTTCTATTCTTTGGTATTTGTCTTTCTGATTAATATTTTCTAATAAATTAGACTGTTATAAGTATTTTTATCCTTTTTCTAGCAATAACCAAGATCTTAGCTTGCTTTACCCATTAAGCAATAATCATCCTGTCACTTACAATATTGAACACCTATATATCTTTTCCCGTGAGGTGTCTGCTCAGATCTTTTGCCCATTTAAAAATTTGGGTTGTTAGTTTTATCATCAAGTTTTAAGATTTCTTTGTATATTTTGGATATAAGTACAGCAGTGTTGGTAAATTATTATTAATTATACAATTTTAGTTATATATATTTTTTATTTTCAATGTAGATTATCGTATTCTCCCTTACAGTTTTCTTTTTCTTCTCATTACTTGCATGTTTTCTTTCTTCCTTCCTTTCTTTCTTTTTCTTTCTTTCTTTCTTTCTTTTCTGTTCTGTTCTTTTCTTTTCTTTTCTTTTCTTTTCTTTTTTTTCCTTTTCTTTTCTTTTCTTTTCTTTTCCTTTCTTCCTTTTTGCAGAACCACCTGAGGCTTTATTTTGGGAAAAAGTGGTTTCTATTTAGGGACATGGGCAAAAAGGGGGCCGGGGTAGGCATGGCGGTGGGAGGGGTAGGTAGCTGGGAGGGGAGGCGGTGGCAGTTCAGTTGGTCAGGACATTGGATAACTTGAACAGGAGCTTCCCATCGCGGGTCTTAATCTTCTTCACCACCATGGCCTTGGTGAGCTGGTGCGGCTGAAGGAGCCAGAGACCCCACCAGAGCTGAAGCTCTGGAAGGAGCTGGAGCCATAGTTGTGGCCGATGCAAGGCATGCCAAAGGCTGGGCTCAGTGCACCTGAGTAGTAGCCACCAGAGGTGTCTTCGTATGAATACTAGTGTTCTGAATCCCAGACTCCAGCTTGTTCTTGCCCACCAGCAGCTTGCAGCAGGTGACGATTTTGATGTCCAAGGCCATCTTGACGTTCATCAGCTCCTGGAACTCACGCAGCTGCAGTGCCATATCCTGCTTGGACTGGCTGGGCCAGCTTGTCGTTGGCGTACTTGACTGCCAGCTCCCCACTCTGCTCAGCATCAGTGGTGGCGGCCTCCAGGGATGCTTTCTGGGCTTCAGGCCCTCAACCTCGGCCTGAGCCTGCTGATGCTCCCGTTCATCTTGGAGCTCTCCCTCTCGGTGTGGCGGAGGTCATCCCGGTGCGTTCCAGCCAGTGTCTGCAGCTCCTAGTACTTGATCTAGTACATGCTCTTGGCCTCCATCCAGCTGCGGCCGGCAATCTCTTCCTACTGGGCCTTGACTTAGGTGATGATGCCGTCCAGGTCCAGCGAGAGGCTGTTGTCCCTGGACAGAACCAAGGACATGTCCGAGATCTGGGACTGCAGCTCACGGATCTCCTCTTCATAGAGCTGCCCGAGGAAGTTAATCTTGCCACTCAGCCCTTCCAGGTGTGCCTCCAGCTCTACTTTGTTCATGTAAGCTTCATTGACATCCTTCTTGATGAGGACAAATTCATTCTCCATCTCTGTTCGCTTGTTGATCTCATCCCCATACTTATTCTTGAAGCCCTCTACCAGCCCCTGCACATTGCCAAGCTCTGCCTCCAACTTCAGTTTCTCCTGGTCCAGAGCTTCCAACTCCCCCCTAAGGTTGTTGTAGCTCTCAAACATGCTGTCCATGTTGTTCCGAGCAGTCTTCTGCTGCTGTAGAAGGCTCCACTTGGTCTCCAGCATCTTGTTCTGCTGCTCCAGAAACCGTACCTTGTCAATGAAGGAAGCAAACTTGTTGAGGCCCTTGATCTGCTCCTTCTCCAGAGGGCGCATGCCTGGAGGTCATTGGTGCTCCCCAGCTTCATGGGGCTCAGCAGACTCTGGTTCAAGGTGATGGCTGTGATGCCCTCTACACTCTCTGCCCCGCTGTAGTCCCTAGCCAGACCCATGCCGGTGCCCACGCTGCCTCACAAGCTGCTGCTGCTCACCTGGGAGAAGGCCAAGGAACTGATGCTGGAGCCAGGCCCACTGGTGTACCAGTGGCTGCTGAAGGTCTCAGGCACCGGACTGGACACCTTGTAGGACTTCTGGATCACCCTGGTGGATATGGTGGGGGCTGAAGTTGTGGGTAGGCGGGCCAAAGCAGAGGTTCAAGTAGGAGTAGAGGACTGCTTCTTTTTGGTTTTCTTTTCATTCTTTCTTTTTCTCTTTTTTAAAGCAGGGCCTACAATAAAATGTTGGAAGAAGTTGTAATACCCAGTATCTTCATCTTATTTTCCATTTTGAATGGGGGTGTTTTAAATATTTTATTGTCAATATGATAAATACTATAGTTTTTTGATGGATTTCCAATGTCAGGCTAAATAAGTTTCCTTCCAATTCATAAGTTATCTCTTTACTTAAAATTATTACATGATTTACCTTTGGAGTATAAAATTTCTGTGTCTTTACTTACTTTTTATTTGCCTAGCCTTATAATGACTGAAACAGGTAAGTTTGCTATGGTGGATTTGTCAATTTCTCCTTAAATTTCTGTCTGTTTTTCTTCATACATTATGAGTTACATATACTTTTTAAAAAATTGTTGCATCATCCTTGAAAGTCAGACCTTACAATATTTTACATCTGATTTAAGAAGGATATCTTATTTTGTGTGTGCTTTGTAACTTTTTTTTTAAGTTGTGATACCATACATATTGAAATTTTATTTGTGGGAATTCTTTGAGGCCTAAGTTGAGTATGCATATTCGGAAAGGGCTATTATTTTTCTCACAGGAAATGTGGTGTCTGCTACCAACCTGCCGCAACCTAAATCAAATTCTCTACCTGAGATTTTTCAGAGTGTTTAGATGTGAGAGTCAGTTTGAAAACACTTGATTTGCCACCTCTACCAGGAGCTAGTCAAGGTGGACAAGTTTCCTTGCTGATCCCTTTAATGGGCATTTATTTTCTGGTTCACAATTTTTCCAATCAAGGATCTCTGAACCTTGAATGGATTCGAGACTTTTCTTCCTTGTACTGGGTGGCTATTAAAACTGAAGGTTTGTAGGGATTAGCATGTGCTAGTTTTAATATTTTCTTAACTTTCAAGATATATGCTCCTTTTTTTTTTTTAACCTCTAAGGAGTTCCCTTATTTAGTTGCATATTAGCCAACTAGTATACATTTAGAGAATTTTAAAAGTAATGTTTTACATGGTATATTTACTTATTTTACGAATGAAGGTAGGGCATTGAGATAACAATGTCCATGCGGCTCCGTTCGGCCTTCAGCATCTCTCTCCTGGAGGTTTTTAGTAATCTTCTAAGCCCAACACTAGACCGTTGATCAAATTTGGCCCACTGCCTGGTTTTATAAATAAAATTTTATTAAGGTACAGTCACATTCAATTGTTCTTAGTCTTAGAAACACATGCTTTTAGACTTCAGGTTTACAGACTTATTTTTAATGTGTGTGAGTGTGTGTGTGAGGTTTTGTATGCTTGGTTTTTTGGGGGACGGTCTTTTTTTTTCTTTTTCTCTTTCTTCTTCTACCCTCATCCCTCCTTTTCTATTAAGGGATCCTTCCAAGACTTGACCTGAAACCAGCCCTTGTAATAATGATGTGGAGATAATATCCTGCAGGATAAGAGGGAAAACACAAATCCAGTCACAGAGCCAGTGTATGTGTTGGCTCACACCAAGGCTATCTATATGCCCCTTTTTCTCTAGGTCTTTTTGCCTTACCACGTACCACAGCCCCCACATTGGAAGAAGTCTCTTTCAGCCTCTTTCCATGAGGTGGGGCCTCTGGCTTCACTCAGAGAGGCAGGCTTCAGTTCCCACATGCCACACAGAGTACTTTTAATCTCCTTTAACTTGGCAGGATCCAATATCTTGAAAACCAGTGCTTATTTCTGGATATAAACCCCAGCCATCTCACAGCTCCAGCCTTGCACATTGTTTCAGTTTGTGTCTACAGTACACTTTGTCTTGTTTGAACCCAGCTATATCTTTTGGATTTTCAAAAAATGTATGCTTAGAGCAGAAGGAGCTTTCAAAATGTTAAACCATTGCATCATCTATCTTGGAATTTGAGTTCTTGTAAGGAAGAGGAAATTGTATCCCTACTTATGTGACAGAATAGGCCATTTTACATCAGCATATAACATGCAGAACTGTGTGGGAGAAAGTGTGATCTATAATGTGAACTATGGTCCATGCTTAGTGGCAAAGCCCCAGGATGTGTATATCCATTGCAAGTGATATGCCACACTAATGAAAGATGTTTTATGTGGGAGGTTACGGGAGGTGTGGGAGGTGGGGAACATGGGAATCCCTCTGATTTTTGTGTAACATTTATGTAATCTAAGCATCTTTTAAAATGCTTAAAAAATTTAAAAAATGTTATTAAGTTTAATAAATGTACCACACCAATTCAAGGTGTTAATAATAGATGGTATATGAGAACCCTGTATTTTATGCATGTTTTTTTCTGTAAACCCACAATTTCTCTAATAAAAAATAATAAATTAAAAAAAAATTGTTATTGTGGTCCTCAGTAAAGGATTAATGGGAAAGGTTGAAAGAATTCTTTAAAAACCATTTCCTAGCTACTTGGAACATTCTGGAATAAGCTGAGAATGTTAAATTCCTATGCTTTGTGAGTTTAGTATTCTTAGATTATGAAAAATGCAAACCTTTGGAATTGCTAATGGATAATCTGCTGGCAGATGTTATTCAGTATGTGTTCTAGGTGTTGAGAAGGATTAAAGGCAAAGGTGCTCAACTGGGCATTGGCGTCCCCACTAGAGTAGAGGCCAGATGAACAATATTCACATACTCTCTAGTACTTGTCTGTGCAGAAAAATGCCATAGGTAAAACCAGGGGGAGATTTCAGGATACATAAATATGCATTGACGACTGTTGTGGTTCACTGTACTTATGCATCAAATTGGAGGTGTAATATGATAAATTGTTAAACTATTTAATACATTATCTCACATGATAAAGATTTTTAGAAAAATACACTCCAAATAATTGATTTCTGTAGGTCCATGTAGTGTATCAGCAAGGATTTTATTCTTGAATAAATCTGATTAGATTAGATTAGGAAATCTGTCCCTAATGAGTTGTGTGATCTTGGCCAAGTCAATTAAATTGTCTGTGCCTTTTCCCTCATTCATAAAATTGGTAGATATTGAACTTCATGATTATCAAGGTCACTTCAACTATAAAATTCTTTATTGTTATTTATTTCATGGTCTCGTGCATGCACTTAGGTTAATTAATAATAACAGAAAAACTACCTTTCCCCTATTTTTGTCTGAAACATTATCTGTACTAGAGGTTCATAAGCATCAGCTGAAGAAGTTGGTAAAGGGGATATTCTGAGCAGACAAATATTCCAGCTCTCTTCTCTCAGACTAATTGTTTCTTTCTGCTTAACATATGGAGCTCTTTGCAAAATATTATTTGATGAAAATATTTTTAAGTTTACAAATATTTCTTTTTAAAGATTCTTACAAGACAGATTTACAAACCTTTGATTTTATGAGAAGATAAAAGATGGGCAAGTATGGCATATTTTAGGATATTTGAAAATGTTAACTCATTCTGTTTTATTGTTTACACCATTTCTTTAAACAATTTAAGAGAGAAATAATCAAACTGGATTGAATGAAAAAAAAAAAGAGATAGCTTTGAATATTAGGGGGAAAAAAATCCAAAAAAGGTGCTGAATTCCCAAAATTCGGTGTCAAGCTATTGTTAAGTTGAATTCCACTTACATTCTTGAAAGATTTGTCTTTATCTCAATATTCTACATTCGAGTTTCTGCTTATTCTTTTCTGGTACTTAGTTACCCATAAAACAGGATCTTGATTTTAACCTTGTTGCTCACCTTTACCTCATGTAGAATTTGTTGATTAAAAAAAATAGGGAAATTAAAAATCAAACATAGTTCTAAAATTCCAAAATCTGATTAAGAACTGCGTTGGAACACTTGGCTTAGGCTTGGTGCCTCTCTGAGCATCTCCTGTCCTTTTCAATACTCCTTGTGCAGAGCACATAGAAGCCTACGTGCCCATCTTGATTATAGATGTAAAAAAGATGGGACAGAAAGAGGGCAATCTAGCAGGGGAAAGCTCTGCTCCAGTCGGCTTACTACACTAACAGACAAAGCAAAATAGAAAAGAGGAAGACCAGCTCTGGCTTGAAGCAACAGACTGGTTCAAATGTGGATGTAGAGAAGAAAATACAAGAGAAGTGGTCCTTAGTAAGTTCATGGACTAGCCATGATTCTGAGCAAGAAAATGGACAACTCTGCTCTTAAAGAAAGCTTGGAGTTGCTGCACAGCCAGAGAAAGAGGTAGAATCTTCAACCTAAGTGCTATCCATTTCCACAAAATTGCTCTGTGCTGTTTAAAATATGTCTCACTTATGATTGCATGTCTCATCCATCTGTCAGTCAAACAAATTGTGAACAGGGGCATGGACTCTGATTTGGAATTGAATCTTGGCCTTGCTTTTCACTAGTTTGGCTAAGTCATTTAACCTTTCTAGCTTCATTTTCTCACATAAAATGAGGGTAAGGCATACAATTCAAATGATTTTTATAAGGTTTAAATCAGGTTTATAGTCATGTTATAATGTTTAAAACATTTAGCTCAGTTCTTGGCACATAGAAAATATTCAGTATATGGTAGTCATTATTTTAATGTATAAAAAAGGTTTTATCTGAGAACGCAAACCTCTATTAGTTCATTCTCTAAAGGGCAAATTTTCCAAAAATATGTTTTGCATGATACTACTCCTGGAAGATAAACGGTACGAGGTTAAATAATATTTGGGAGAGTAATAAATAGAATTTTCCCTTTCTGAAGATTTACAATATTCCTCAGTACATTAGAGACACCAAGATGTCTTGAGGTAAGGAGTTAACTTTGTTCAATCCAGAAAATTTTCCAAATATAACTTTTTATTACTTTTCCAAACTAATTGTGTTGTACAGAATAGATTTAGGAAAATACTGCCTATAATAAAAAGAGCTTGCTGCAGAAAATCAAAGCAATAATAATATGAGAACCATATTTGTGCCCAAATATTTCATATTATTCATTTAAATTTTTTTCATTTTAAAAGCAATTTATTGATGTATATCATTCATACATGAACATACATAAACAATAAGTATATAGTAAATGTTCAGAACTTACAAACAAACATACATAACATCGTACAGGGCTCCCATACATCACCCCACCACCAGTACCTTGCATTGTTGTGAAACATTTGTTAAAGTATTATTATGAACTATAATCCATATCTTACATTTGCTGTATTTTTCTCCCAACACATCCTATTATAATTTATCTAAAGTCTAGAATCAAAGGCATTTGGTATAATCACAGAATTGTGCATTCATTACTTCAATCAATATTAAAACATTTTCATTACTCCCTCCCCCCAAAGCAACAAAAAACAAACCACTATCAAATCCATATATTAGCGCTACTAATTACAATACTATTATATGCTTTCACCATTTCTATTCATTTCCAAACATTTACAAACCACTTTTTACCAATTCTGCACAGATTAAACCTCAGCTTTCCATTCTCTAAATACAGTCTATTCTCTGATGACTTATATTCTAGCTATTAACTCCATGAGTTTGCTCATTATATTTAGTCCATAATAGTGAAATCATACAATATTTGTTGTTTTGTTCCTGGCTTGCTTCACTCAACATAATGTCCTCAACATAATGTCCTCCACGTTCATCCATATTGTCATATTCACTACGACTTCATTTCTTCTTACAGCTGAATAATATTCCATTGTATGAATATACCACAGTTTGTTTATCCATTCATCAGTTGATGGACACCTGTGTTGTTTCCATCTTTTGACAATTGTGGAAAATGTCACTATGAACATCAGTGTGCAGATGTTTGTTTGTGTTACTGCTCTTAGTTCTTCTGGGTATATACCTATTAGTGGTATTGTTGGGTGTATAAGTGAGCCAAAGAGGTGCTGATACAAAATACCAGAAATCTGTTAGCTTTTATAAAGAGTATTTATTTGGGGTAGAAGCTTGCAGTTACCAGGCCATAAAGCATAAATTTCTTCCCTCACCAAAGTCTGTTGCCAAGTGTTGGAACAAGATGGCTGCCGATGTCTACAAGGGTTCAGGCTTCCTCTTCTTCTCTTGGCTCTGTGGTCCCAGCTTCTTCCAATATCAGCTGTAGGCTGGGATAAGTCTCATCTCTCTCCAAAACTCTGACTCAACATCCTACTTATGTGGTACAATCAAAGCCTTAATCATTATTTAATCAAGTAAAAGTGAAACCTCTGAATCCAATATAATCTAAGGGTATCACTAGCCCGGAGGAACAGACTAGTTTACAAACATAATCAATGTTTCTTTTTGGAATTCATCAAAATATCAAACTGCCACACCGGGTCACCCAATAGATCTATATCTAACTTCCTTAGGAATCATCAAATAGACTTCCAAAGTGGCTGTACCATCCCAGCAACAGTGAAAATGGGTTCCTATTTCTCCACATCCTCTCCAACACTTGTAGTTTCTGTTTGCTTTATTTTTATAGGTATCATTCTAGTAGGTGTGAAATGATATCTCATTGTAGCTTTGGTTAGCATTTCCCTAATAGCCAGTGATATTGAGCAGTTTTTCATGTGTTTTAATTTTTGCCATTTGTATTTCTTCTTTAGAAAAAATGTCTATTCAGATCTTTTGCTCATTTTTAATTGGG
>JAQZBX010092417.1:0-12274 GCA_029593785.1 Cabassous unicinctus
AAGGTGCTTAGATTACCTAAATACTACTCAGAAAATACAGGGATTCCCATGTTCCCCACCTCCCACACCTCCAACAACATCCCACCCCACCATCCTTCATCAGTGTGGCATAACAGCCACAATGGATATACACATCCTGGGGCCTTATATCCATTGCACTTTTTCTTGGAAGAACCTGGCCTGCCTATTTCTGAATGAATCGGTCCTCCCAAAGATGTGAATCCAACTCCTTCCAACTCATTATGTGGATCTCCACCCATTGATACAACACATTATGACAGGATGAATACTCACACACCCCTAGAAGCCTGCTACAGGTGCGCCCTGTCCTGAACGTCCTCCAACCAACATCCTAAACTAGGTACCTTTCCTTGTCATATGGCCATGAGAGCATTCCCAATTCTGCACTTTCAACCTCATACCCACAAATCCCAAGTGTTCACCTGGTCCCTCTCCCATCTCTCTACCCAGTATCCTGGTATTCTAATCCACCCTTCCCAATCTACCCACCTGTCAACCTTGTACCACCAAACCCAAAAATATCACTACCCTCCTGTCCTATTCCTTCATTATGCAACTACACTCTATCGCTTTATCATAGATTAGTTCCATGAGGGTGATGGCTCACAACTTTCTCTTCTCTTTCTTGTAAACCTATCTTTCAGACAATAGTTCTCAGAGACAGCTCAATTTCCTCAATTCATATCAGTGAGGTCATATACTGTTCATCCTTCAATGCCTGGCTTGCTTCGTTCAACATAAGGTCTTCAAGATTCATCCATGTTATCCCCTGTGGTGGCACTTTATTCCTTCTTACAGCTGAGTAATATTCCATTGTATGTATGTACCACATTTTGTTGATCCATTCATCTGTTGATGGGCACCTGAGTTGATTCCAACTTTTGGCAATAGTGAATAATGCCTCTATGAACATTGGTGTGCATATATATGTTTGTGTCTTTGCTTTCAATTCTTCTGTGTATATACCCAGCAGTTGAATTATTGGATCATACAGAAGATCTATAGTTAGTTTTTTGAGGAACTACCATAGTATCATCCACAATGGCTGAATCATTCCACAATCCCTCCAGCAAAGGATGAGGGTTCCGATTCCTCCACATCCTCTCCAGCACAAATAGTCTGCTATTTTTTTTTAAATAGCCACCATTCTAATGGGTGTAAGGTGGTATCTCATTGTAATTTTGAATTGCATTTCCATAATAGCTAGTGATGTTGAGCATTTTTCCATGTGTTTTTTAGCCATTTGTATTTCTTCCTTGAAGAATTGTCTTTTCAGGTCACCTGCCCATTTTTAAAATGGGTTGTTTGTCTTTTTATTTTCTAGGTTAGGATTTCTTTATATATACAGGATATGAGGCTCCTAATAGAAATATGGTTTCCAAATATTTTTTCCCATTAGGTAGGCTGCCTTTTTATTTTCTTGATAACATCCTTTGAGCTGCAAAAGTTTTTAATTTTGAGCGGATCCCATTTATCTATTTTTTCTTTTGCTGCTCTTGGTTTGGGTGTGAAGTTCATGAAGCCATTTCCTATTATAAGGTCCTGTAGATGCTTCCCTACATTGTTTTCCAAAGTCTTCATGGTCCTGGCTCTTATATTTAGATCTCTGATCCTTCTTGAGTTAATTTTTGTATAATGTATAAGATGGTATTCCTTTCTCATTTTTTGAATATGGATATCCAGTTTTAAAATCACCACTTGTTTAAGAGGCCAATCCCTTTCAACTGAGTGAGCTTTGTGGCTTTTCAAATATCAGATGACTGTATATGTGAGCATCTATATCAGAACTCTCAATTTGGTTCCATTGGTCAGTATATTTATCCTTGTGCCAATACCATGCAGTTTTGACCACTGTAGCTTTGTAGTAGGTTTCAAGTCAGGTAATGTGATACCTCCAACTTCATTTTTCTTTTTCAATATGTCCATGGTGATTTGGGGCCTTTTACCCTTCCAAATAAATTTTGTAGTTAGTTTTTCCAATTCTTTAAAAAATACAGTCTTGATTTTTATTGGGATTGCATTAAATCTGTAGATCAGTTTGGGTAACATAGACATCTGGATGATGTTTAATCTTCCTATCCATGAAGAGAGAATATTCTTCCATTTATTAAGAGTTCTTTGATTTCCTTTAATAGTGTTGTGTAGTTTCTGTATATAAGTTCTAGGTATTTGTTATTTTAGTTACTATTGTAAATGGTATTTTTTTTTCTTGATTTCCTCCTAAGACTACTTGTTACTGGTATACAGAAAAGCTACTGATTTTTGAGCATTGATCTTATAGCCTGTGACATTACTGGACTCCTTTATATGTTCTAGAAGCTTTGTTGTAGATTTCTCAGGGCTTTCTATGTATAGGATCATGTCATCTGCAAATATCGAAATTTTTATTTTTTCTTTTCCAATATGGATGCCTTTTATATCTTTTTCTTGCCTCAGTGCTCGAGCAAGTACTTCTGAAATAATGTTAAATAATAGCCATGAGAGTGGGCATCCTTGCCTTTTTCCTGATCTTAAAAGAAAAGCTTTTAAGATTTCACCATTGAAGATGATGTTAGCTGTGAGACTTTCATATATGCCCTTTATCATATTCAGAAAGTTTTCCTTCTATTCCTATCTTTTACAGTCTTTTTATCAAGAAAGGGTGCTGTATTTTGTTGAATGCTTTTCTGCATCTAAAGAGGTGTTCATGTGTGTTTTTTTTTTCATTTGATCTATTTATGGGGTGTATTACATTGATTGATAGGAATGGTGATAGTTGGCAACCATCCAGTTGTTCCCGATCTCAGTGGGAAGGCATTTAGGTTTCCTTCTATTCTATCTTTTGCAGTGTTTTTATCAGCAAAGAGTGCTGTATTTTTCTAATGGTTTCTCTGCATCTATAGAGATGATCATGTGATGTTTTCTTTCAATCTGTTTATGTGATGTTTTATATTGATTGATTTTCTTATGTAATCACCCTTGCATACCTGGGATGAAACCCACTTTGTCATGGTGGATAATTTTTTTGATATGTTGTGGAATGTGATTAAAAAGTATTTTGTTGAAGATTTTAGTATTGAGGTTCATTAGAGAGATTGGTCTGTAATTTTCCTTTCTTCTGATATCTTTGTTTGACTTCGTTATTAGGGAAATGTTGGCATCATAGAATGAGTTAGGCAATATTCCTTCTACTTCTATTTTTTTTTTCTTTTTTTTTAATTGTGGGTAAAAATCAAATTTTTCACAATACATACCAATATTTGTAAAATGATATATAAATACATATGCATATATGTGCATTTGTTTACATAAATGTTATTTATATATATATATCTAAAGATGCTTAGATTACCTAAATATTACTCAGAAATTATAGGGATTCCCATGTTCCCCACCTCCCATGCCTTCTACTTCTATTTTATGAAAGAGCTTAAGCAGGATTGGTGTTAACTCTTTCTGGAATGTTTGGTAGAATTCAGCTGTGAAACCATCTGGTCCTGGGCTCTTCTTAGTTGGGAGGTTTTTGATTATTGAGGCTATCTTTTTACTTGAAATTGCACTGTTGAGGTCATCAATTTCTTCTTTCATAAATGTAGGTTTCCTGTGAGTTTCTAGGAATTTTTCCATTTCCTCTAAATTATCATTCTTGTTGGCATATAATTTTTCAAAGTATCCTCATATGAACTCTTTATTTCTGTGAGGTCAGTAGTGGTATTCCCTTCCTCAATTTTTATTTTATGTATTTGCATCTGCTCTTGCTTTTTCTTTGTTAGTCTGGCTAAGGGTTTGAAAATTTTATTGATCTTTCAAAGAACAAGTTTTTCATTTTTTTTCCCTAGTGTTTTCTTATTTTCTATTTCATTTATTTCTACTCAAATCTTTGTTATTTATTTCTTTCTACTTTCTTTGTCGTTAGTTTGTTGAGGTTTTTCCAATTCCTCCAGGTGTGCAGTTAAGTCTTCAATTTTAGCTCTTTCTTCTTTTTTAATATATGCATTTATGGTTATGAATTTCTGTCTCAGTACAGCTTTGACTACATCCCATATTTTTGGATATGTTGTGTTGTCATTTTCATTCATGTCAAGGTAGTTACTGATTTCTTTTGAGATTTCATCCTTGACCGACTCTTTGTCTAAGAATTTGTTGTTTATCTTTCCTATCTTTGTGCCTAATCTGGTTCTATGGCCATTACTGATTTCCAATTTGATTCCATTGTGGTCAGAGCAATTACTTTGTATATTCTCAACCTTTCTGAATTCATTGAGAGTTGTTCTGTGGTATAGCATGTGGTCTATCTTGGAATATGATCCATGTGCACTGAAGAAGAATGTATATCCTGCTGTATTTGGATGTAGTGTTCTGTATATATCTATTAGGTCCAGCTCCTCTAATGTATTATTCAGAGTCTTTTCCTGGTTTTTAGTTTGTTCATTAGACTGGTCCATGTCTTCCTTTTTTTCAGTATGCTGTGAAATTTTTTGTTGCCCTCTGGTCATCATTTTATCTTGATGGGTTTATTCAGCTTGATTAGCTTCTCTCTCTACTCTACAGTTTTATTTAGCTGCTGGTTATGTGTGTGTCTTAAGCTTTCTCTTTGACACTTTGTTCTTCTTGTTCTATTTCCTTGTTGTTTTCTATGTTCCCTTGAAGGAAAAAGATTAGGGCCAGAGTAATCGAAAGAGGTGAGAAAGGAAAAATGATTATAGTAATAATAATAAAAGTTAGAAGAGTGGCCAAATAAGACTCACTAAAATGCATATTTATCTCATGTAGGCTGTGTGAAGAATTAGGAGGGAAAAAGTGGAGTACCTACAATGGAGTGGGAAACCAAATAGGGAAAAATATATAGAATGATTTAAAAAGGCCAGAATGATGAGGAGAGAGAGAAAGAGTAAAGAAAGGGCTGAAGGGAAAAAGTAAATAATAAAAAAAAGATAACAGAATAGACAAGATAGAAATCAAAACAAGTAAAGTTGAGGACTAATGAAAAAATGTGGAATGTAAGAACCACAACAGAAAGCAGAAGATAGAAAGATCAAGGAAGGAAAAGAGATAGCTTTGGTAGACAGATCAATATACACAGAAAATGGAAAATCAGGGAAGAAGAAGCGCAGCAATGAAGAAACAAGCTAGCAGCACCTAATTAAAAAAATTGGGACAGGAAAGAAAAGAAAGAAACAAGCAAGCAAACAAACAAACAGAAAAACACACAAGCAAGCAGTCAAACAAAGCTAAAGAAGAACAGTGTACCTTCTTGGGCCCTTGTGGAGCCTCTCAGTCTGCCTCTGTTCATCAATCAATTACCCTGCAGGCTGTTCTCTACAGGATTTGAGGTGGATTTTATTGAGTAAACTAAGTTAAATATTTTTTAAGGAATCTTTTTTTGTTGTTGTTGTTGAGAAATAAGGGTCCCAAAAGAAGTTAGTACAACAATAATGTCTATGTTTACCTGTACTACATTATCAGCTGGATGTTTGATATCCTGGTGAATCACTACTCTTTGAGGAGCTGGAAATCAAGCTATGGTCCTCATATATTCAAGACAGAAATTCCTCCACTAAGCTAACTTACTTATTGGGTCAGTTAGCTCTTCAGAAAGCTATTTAGTCACTTTCTCCTGTGGAATTTTTACTCTCCTATGGCAACAGGGTTCAGCTGACTATATGAGCAGATTTCCCCTCCCCTCTCCTGGTCAGGTTGAGTTCCCTTTTGAAATTCAAATGGGACCCTCATGACTGAGTTCACCTCACTGAAGTGGTTTCAAGACTCTTCTAGTCCATGCCTTCCTCCCAGGGGACACTAAATAGGCTTGTGGAAACTTATTAAGCACTACCCACTGCCTAACTCCCTTAGGGCAGTTGAAATTTTGATAGTTCTGTGTGGAGCTATTAAATTGGCTGACACCACTCTCTTTCAAGCCAAGACTCTGTATTCCAGGATGGTTAGGTAAATCCAGCTTCCTCAGCAGATTCACCTCCCCCCTTATCCTGATGCCACTTCAACCCAACTGGTGTGCTGCCCAAAGCTCTAAGGAGTTTCAGGCAACCAAATCCATAGAAAGGAAACCCTCCTCCACCATTTGCCAGAACCCTCCCACTCTCAGAGAATGTTCCCTCTTGCTTGGTTTGCTGGCAGGCGTCAGAGCTCACCCTAGCCTTTTGCCCTGAGAGTGGGACATAGCTGTCTGCATCCATGATTTCCAGATGAGTAAAAACTTACAGTTTTATCTTGAGCAATCTATCTCCCTGTCCAGCTCCCTCCAGATCAATGTCCCAAAGGCTCACACTCCATGGGCTCCCAGAACAGCTAACTTGGGGAGGATCCTGTCCCCAATTAGCTGTCTTTCATGAGAGAGATGGTGAGTGCCCACTAAAACTGATGTCATCTTGATCTATTCAAAGCATATGATCAATGGCTTTTAGTATAATCACAATGTTATGCATGTATAGCAATTTGGCAGTTTGATATAATTATTAATTCCAAAATAGATATTGGATTATGCTTGTAAACTGGTCTGTTCATCTGGGCATGATTAAGTTATGATTAGGGCTTTGATTGGGCCCTTTCAGTAGGGCATTGAGCCCTGCCCAATGGTGGGTGGGGAATCAAAGATAAAAGATGGAAAAGAACAGATTTGGAGTTTTGAGCTGGAGTTCTGATGCTGAGTTTTAATGCTGGAGCCTGAGGAAGTAAGCACACTGAGGAGCTTGATCATGAGGAAGGAAAGAAGGCCCCAGGAAAAGAGACAGAGCTGTTCACTTGACAGTTCACAGCCTGCCTTATGGAGAAAGGCAAAGCCTAGAGAGCCTTATAGTCTACAGATGACCTTGTAGAGGAAACAGAGGCACTGAGCCCTGAGAAAAATGGAGCCCTGGAAGGAGAGGAACCCAAGAAACCTGAAGTCTTGGAAGCCATTGGCAGCCATCTTGCCCCAAAACATGGCAATGGACTTTGGTGAGGGAAGAAATTATGCTTTATGAACTGGTAACTGTAAGCTTCTACCTCAAATAAATACCCTTTTATAATGACCAAAATATTTCTGGTATTTTGCAACAGCACCCCTTTGGCTGACTAATACAGCATGCATCACCACAAAAAATTTTAGAACAATTTCATTATTCAAAAAAGAAAAACTCTATACCCCTTAGCAGACACTTCTCAATCTCTCTATCCTTTCCCAGCCTTGAATGGCCACTAATCTAATTTCATCTTTATAAATTGATTTATATTTACATTTTATATCAATGGAATCATATAATATGTAGTACATTGTTTCTGGTTTCTTTCACTTAGCATAATGTGGATTTTTGTCTGATATTAACATTTTGTAGTATTAACATATATCAGCTCAGTTTCAAAAGAAAAACATTTTTATGTATGCAATTTTACCCATATTCATATTTCACATTTGGTTTTATCATGCTGTACATTCCCATGTTACATTTTTTAAACAAATCAATTTTATTGATACATATTAATAAAGCATGCAATTTATCCAAAGTGTGCAATCAATAGTATTTGGTATAATCACATGGTTGTGTATTCATTACTTCAATCACTATTAAAGCATTTTCATTATTTCAATAATAAACAAAAAGCAGGCAAACAAACAAGAAAATTCCTCACCTCTCAAACTCTCTGTTTCCCCTGCTGTACATATCTGCTATTTCTGGCTATTTTTGCACAATTATTTATTTGTTTGTTAAGCAGTTTTATTGTGATATATTCACATACTATGTGATCAATCCAAAGTGTAAAATCAATGCCTTTTTTTTAGGTGTCAAAAATCCTTTATTGTAAAATTGTAAAATAAATAGAAAAATAGATTGAAATAAATTAAAAATTTTAATATAATCAGTTATAAAAATAGCATAGCAACAAATATTTATAAATGTAAATAATAATTCAAATATAATAGAAATTAATTATACAATAATTCTGATTTTTCTGTTACAATTCTACCTATTGGACATAATAAACTCTAAGAATGTAATACATTATTGGTTTAGTTATTTAATTTCCATTTAGGCCATATTTCTTTCTAGATAATCAAATTCTTATTTTGGAATACTTCACATATTATTGGAAGGATTTACAGGAGATAACGATTTGTCAACTCATAATTTTATGAGGCTGAAAAACTCAAAATCTTGTTCAACAGTAGTCATGCTAAATCATTTTTGATCCAGATAAATTATTTTAATTACAGTGTATGAATAAGAAAGGGTTAAAGAAAAATGAAGTATCTAAAAATATATCTCTTCTCCAGCCCTCCTCAATTAAAAACAAGTGATTATTTTGTATGAAAAAAAGTTACAGAATATTGATCAAAGGAACAATTTACCAGTTGCACTAAGTAATTATTGTTCATATACTGTAATGTTGTTATTTTACATTTATCTGGTCTACTCCTGCTCTTTTTTTGGTTACTATTGGCATGTAATGCCTTTTTCCAACCTTTCACTTTTAACCTGAATGTGTCCCTATATCTGAAGTTAGTCTCATGTAGACAAGATAGAAATAACTTTTTTTTTTCATCCATTCTATCAGTCTATGTCTTTTGATTGGGGACTTCAGTCCATTAACATTCAGTGTTATTACTATAAAGGCATTACTTACTTCACCCATTTTGTCCTTCGACTCTTTGTCACATCATTCTTTTGTCTGTCTTCTTGTCCTTTAATTTACCATTCCTAATAATCTTCATTTCTAAACTCTTTTCCAAATCTCTGGCCCTTGTTTTTTCCTTTCAGGCTGCAGCACACTTTAGTATCTCTTGCATATCTGGTCTTTTGATAACATATACTAACATTTTTTGTTTGCCTGTGAAGACTTCAATTTACCTACATATTCAGATGCCTAGACATCAGCAATAAACCAGAAATTATACTAGGAAACAGGAAGAGATAGTCTTGCTAAAATAACAAACCAAATATCCTGAAGATATTTAAATCAATTCACCAGCGATAATCACACAACTCTCCCAAATCACTTCAAAGAATTTAAAGAAAATAAGACTAAAGAAATAAAGTATATTATGAAGGCACTGGAATAGCATAAAGAACAGTTTGACAGCCTGCAAAGAAAGGTAACAGACCTTATAGAAATGAAAGACACAATGGATGAGATTAAAAATACATTAGAGGCACATAAGAGAAGATCTGAACTGTTTAAAGACAGAATGAGTGATTTTGAAGACAAAATATCTGAACTGGAAAGAATGGAGGACAGAAAGAAAAGATAATGGAACAACTGGAAGGGTCTTAGGGAACTGAATGACAATACAAAATTCACAAATATTTCCATTATTGGTTTCCCAGAAGGAGAAGAAAATGGAAAAGGGGCAGAAAGAATATATGAGGAAATAATGACTGAGAACTTCCCAACCCTCATGAAGGACATTCATATCAATATCCAAGAAAGACAGTGCACCACAAAGAGAATAAATCCAAATAGACCTACCTTGAGACATCTTCTATTCAGAATGACAAATATCAGAGATAAAGAGAGGATTCTGAAAGCAGCAAGAGAATAGCAAAGGATCACTTACAAGGGAAACTTGATAATATTAATTGCAACCTCGTATAAGAAATGATGTAGGAGAGAAAAAAGTGGTAGGATATATTTGAGATCCTGAAAGGGAAAAATTTCCAGGCACAAATTTTTTATCTGAAAAAGCTGTCCTTCAAAAATGAGGGTGAGCTCAAAGTCTTCACAGACAAACAAAATCTGAAAGAATATGTTACCAACAGCCATTTTTGCAGAAATGGAAAAACCAATCATCAAATTCATTTGGAAGGGTAAGTGACCCTGAATAGCACAAAAATGGTCAAAGAAAGAAGAATGAAGTTGGAGGACTCTCACTTCCTGGCATTAAGCATAACAGCTAGCTACAATGGTATATAATAGCATGGTACTGGCATAAAGACAGACAGATGGATCAATGGGACTGAATTGAGAACTTAGAAATAGACTCTCACATCTACAGTCAAGTGATTTTTGAAATGTCTGTCAAACCTCCTAGCTAGGACAGAACAATCTATTCAACCAATAGTGCTGGGAGAACTGGATACCCATATCCGAAAGAAAGAAGAGGGTCCCATATCTCACACTTTAAAAAAAATTGACTCAAAATAGATCAAGGACTTAAATATTAAATGCACACCCATAAAACTCCTAGAAGAAACTGTAGGAAAACATCTTTAAGATCTTGTGGTAGGGGTCATTTCTTAAACCTTACACCAAAGCATGGGCAAAAAATGAAAAGAAAAAAAAAAGATAAATAGGACCTCCTCAAAACTAAACACTTTTACACCTCAAAGGACTTTGTCAAAAGTGTGAAGAAACAGCTGGCTCAATGGGAGAAAGCATTTGGTAATCATATATCTGATAAGGGTTTAATAGCCATGATATATAAAAAGATCATGCAGCTCAACAATTAAAAGACAAACTACATGAATGAAAAATGCCTTTACCAGGAGTGAGTCTAGGCCTCCTACATACAAGGTCCTGAGTTCAATCCCCTGCCTGGTACATCAAAAAAAAAAAAAAAAGGTAGAAGACAAAGCCTTGTAACAAACTATCATACTGAACCAGAACTTGCTTTGCATATTTTTACTAACTTTTCTTCATTTCTCAACACCACTGATTCCAAAATCTCAATTTTCCTTCCTTCATTGATCATATAGTAGCTTCCATTTTATTTGCTAATGCTAATGTTATCAATATCATTTTACTTGTCTTTTAACAATTAAAATGTGAAAGAATGCAGTGGTTTAGAAAGGAAACCCTGAGAAATCCCTTCCCTTTTAAGAAATTATTTCTACATTTTATAACTAATTTTCTTTTATTTGTTTACTGTTTACTAAAATAAGATGGGTAGAAAAGTTAAGAAAAAGGAGAATAATGAGGAGTATCTAGAGGATAAATAGAAAGAAAAACAGAAAACAAGTGAGTGAGAAGATTAATAAAGAAAAGAAGGAGAGTGGGAAATAAGTGACTAGACAAGAATAAATGGATGTTTTTTGAAAATTAGTCAATTATATAAAATATTTCCATGAAAAACTGTGAGGCTGCTATAGATTTGCTATTTCCCTTATAAAATCATGAACATTGCAAACACTGTGGTTTATCTCAATATTAATGCTCTTGGTAAATTAAATCAAGTGAAATACTCCTATCAGAATGTATTCATAAATCATCTTTGATTTTGGTATTTATGGAGTCAAACTTATGACTATAAAATACAAAATGCAAAAGGATTGTGGGAATATGGCAGAATAGAAAGATATGGGAATCAGCCTCTCCACCAGAACAACTATTAAAACGGTAGGTACTGCCTGAAACAACTAATTTGAAATTCTAGAATACTGCACAGGATCCAGGGAAAATAGAAGGAGAGGTTGGTAAATTGTGGTAAGGAGTAATTAATCAAACTCTTTCTCATGCTGGTTACTGCTGACCAGCCCCTGCTCTCACCACAGACTGTCATGGGGACTGGCACCTGGCTAGTTTGCTGGTGACATAAAAGGACATTAAACTTCACCTCCAGGAGATCAGAAATGGGCACAGCCAATCACTGATCACAGCTTTTTATCACCTACTTTGAAATTCTAGGGACCTATCTCTGAAGGTGGCCATGGTTCCAACCTGCCTCAGGATGGCTGAGAACTGTTAAAGACCCTACACTTCCTCATATTTGTGGGGGACACTACAAGTGGAGAATTTGCTGGACAAATCAATGAAGTGCAGGTTTGTAGAGCTGTGGGAGAAGCTCTTGGCACCATTCCTGATCTCCTCCCTGGAGCAGTTTGGAGTAAGTCTGTAACACCTACAGATCCAGGGCCTTGTTTCATTTGGGAATGACTGACTTCTGTAACTCCTTTCTAGCATGTATCACCACCCAGGATTTGCTTCTAGGTAAAAGCAGCCTGGGTCAAAATAGGAGTGTAAGACATAATAGAGAAGGACAGCATGAAGTAAAAGCTTATCTGCTTTCAACACCCAAGAGATGGAGAAAGTCTGTCTCCTTGAAGATGGAGGTTCAATCAAGGTAAATAAACAGGGGAACTCTAAATCAAATAGCAATGACAAGCCCAGGACAATAAGACCCAGAAAGGGAGGAAGCTGCTCTTTCATTCATCTTCAGCAGACCTTCTGGGAAAGAGGGCTAACAATCAAGAAAATTGCTGTTTATCACCAGCTAGTTACAAAATCAAGAAACAGGTATAAAAGGGAATAAATCTCAGAGTTAACATTTTTAATATTAAAATGT
>JAQZBX010092418.1:0-12274 GCA_029593785.1 Cabassous unicinctus
TGCTGCTTGTGTTTGCTGTGTCCATTTGCTGTGTGTTTTCTCCGTGTCTGCTTATCTCCCCCTTGCTGTGAGGTCCCGCTGCATCAGCCCACCGCGCCGCGCGGGCTGGCCTGGCCTCACAAGGAGGCCCCAGGGCCCCGGAAAGCGAACCCGGGGCCTCACACTTGGTAAACGGGGGCTCTATCGATTGAGCCACACCCGCTGCCTGTCGTGAGGTCTTGCTGCATCAGCCCACCACGCCGCGCGGGCCAGCCTGGCCTCACAAGGAGGCCCCGGGAAGCGAACCCGGGGCCTCCCATATAGTAAATGGGAGCTCTATCGACTGAACCACACCCGCTTCCCAGAATGTCCAGTTTTTAACAAAAAATTACAAAACACACAAAGAAATAGAATAGTATGGCTGACTCACAGGAAAAAAAAAATGTGCCAGAAAACATCCCTGAGGAAGGTCATACATTGAAACAATTAGTCAAAGACTTAAAAATTGTCTTAAATGGGTTCAATGAGCTAAAGATATCCATTTGCAAAAAACTAAAGGAAATTAGGAAAGTGTTTTCTGAACAAAATAAAGAGATGGGAGTTATTAGAAAGTACCAAAGAAAATTTTGGTACAATAATTGAAATGATTCACAGTAGATCTGAATAGGCAGATGAAAGGATCAACAAACTTGAATACAAGACAACTGAAATTATCCAGTGTGAGGAGCAAAAAGGAAAAATAATGAAGAAAAATGAAGAGAGCCTCTGGGGCCTGTGGGACACCATCAAGCATACCAACATACACATCACTGAAGCCCCAGGAGGACAGGAGAGAGAGAGAAAGGGGCAGAAAAAGTATTTGAAAGAATAATGGTTGAAAACTTCCCAAATCTGATGAAAGATATGACTCCATGCAGGACAGACTCCAAGACATCTAGAAAAACTGTCCTCATCATAGCAAAACTGTCAAAACCCAAACACAAAGGATTTTGAAAGCAGCAGGAAAGAAGCAGTATTTCATGTACAAGGGATCCCCAATAAGAGTAACAGCAGATTTCTCCTCAGGAAAATCAAGAAAAGGCAGTAATGGAGCAACTGAAGAACAAAAAAACAAACTAGACCTACAGAAAACAGCTAGATGGCAGAAGTAATTCCTTCTCAGTTATTAGTTTAATGTCAATGGATTCAACTAGCCTATCAAAAGGCAGCGGTTAGCAGACTGGATGAAAAGGCACGATCCCTCTACATGCTGTCTACAAGAGACTCACATTAGCTACAAAGACACAAAGAATTTGAAAGTAAAAGGGTGGAAAAAAACATTCCATGCAAACAGTAAACAAAAGAGGCTATATTATTGGCAGACAAAATAGTCTTTAAGTCAAAAAAGATTACCAGAGACAAATTAGGATATTATATTTTGACAGCATAATCAAAATTGTAATGATTATAAAGTATATCCACCTCACAACAGAGCCCCAAAATATATGAAGCAAAAATTGACAGAATTGAAGAAAGAAATAGATAGTTCTACAATAATAGTTGAAGACTTCAATACAACAGGTTTAATTATTGACAGAACACCTAAGCAGAAGATGAGTAAAGAAACAGAGGACTTGAACAATGCTGTCAGCCACTCAGACAGGACAGACACGTCTAGAATACTCCACCCAACCCAGCAGAGCAGGACACACGTTCTTCGTAAGTGCATATGGAACACTTTCCATGTTAGACTGTACCCAGGCCACAAATCAAAGCTTAATAAACTTCAAAATATCAAAATTATACAAAGTATCTTCAGACCACAATGGGATAAAACTAGAAATCAGTAACAGAAGAAAAACTGGAAAATTAACAAATATGTGGAAGTTAAACATCACACTATTAAACAACTAAAGGGTCAGAGAAGAAATCACAAGGGAAATTAGGAAGTATCTTGAGATAAACTAAAACAAAAACACAACATGGGAAAACTTATGGGCCACAGCACAGGCAGTGCTCAAAGGGAAATTTATAGCTCTAGATGCCTACATTAAAAAAGAAGTGCACAAACCAATAACCTAAGTTCACACATAAACAAACTACATTAAGAACAAACTAACCCCAAAGTTAGTAGCACTAAGGAAAGAGTAAAGACTAGTCCATAAACAAATGAAATTGACAACAGAGATAATCAACAAAAGCAAAAGAGATGTTTTTTGTAAAAGAGCAATAAAATCCACAAGCCTCTACACAGACTGACAAAGAAAAGGAGAAAAAACTAAAATCTAGAAAGAAAGTGGGTACATTACTACTGACCTTACAGAAATAAAAAGGATAAGAGGGTACTATGAACAATTATATGCCAACAAATTAGAAAACTGGAATGAAATGTACAAATTCCTTGATACACAGAAATTACCTAATCTGTGTATTACCTTGATACACAGAGATTACCTATAGGTCTCAACAGACCTATAACAAGTAAAGAGACTGAATCAGTAATTAAAAACCTCCCAACAAAGAAGAGTCCAGGAGCACAAGGTTTCACTGTTGAATCCTACCAAACATTTCAAGAAGATGAAATACCAAGTCTTCTCAAAATTTTCCCAAAAATAGAAGAGGGGGATTGCTTCCTAACTCATTCTATGAGGACAGCATTTTTCTGGTAACAAAGTCAGACAAAGACAGCATGGGAAAAGAAACTTACAGACCGATACCTTATGATATAGATGCAGAAATCCTCAAGAAAATGCTGGCAAACTAAATCCAAGAGTACACTGAAAGGATTATACACCATGACCAAGTGGGGTTTATTCCAGGAATGCAAGGATGGCTCAATACAAGAAAATCAATGTAATACACCGCATTGATAGAACGAAGAAAAAAAACAACATGATCATCTCACAACTGCTGCAGAAAAAGCATTTGAGAAAATTAAACTTCCTTTCATGATTAAAAACAAACAAACAAACAAAACCACTCACAAAGCTAGGAATAGAAGGGACCTTTCTCAACATGATAAAGGGCATTTATGAAAAACCCAAAGGAAATATACTCAATGGTGAAAGACTGAAAGTTTTCTCCCTAAGATCAGGAACAAGGCAAGGATGCCCACTGCCACAACTGTTATTCAACATTGTACTGGAAGTTCTAGTCAGAACAATCAGGCAAGAGAAAAAAAAAGGCATCCAAATTGGAAAGGAAGAAGTCAAATTATCCCTATTTGTAGAGGACATGATCCTATATAGAGAAAATCCCAAAGAATCTATAAGAAAGCTACTAGAACTGACAAACAAATTCAGCAAAGTTGCACAATGCAAGATAAATATGCAAAACTCAGCTGGGTTTCTACACACCAGTAATGAACAATCTAAAAAAGTAAATTAAAAAAATAATTCCATTTACAATAGCATCTGAAAGAATAAAGTATCCAGGGATAAATTTAGCCAAGGAAGTGAAAAACACTGCTGAAAGAAATTAATGAAGACCTAAATAAATGGAAAGACATCCCATGTTCATGGACTGGGAAGACTTAATATTATTAAGATGTCAATACTGCCTACAGCAATCTACAAAATCAATACAATCCCTATCAAAATTCTAGCAGCCTTTTTTTTTTTTTTTTGGCAGAAATGGAAAAGCTGATCCTCAAATTCATATGGAATTGCAAAAGGCCAGATTAGCCAAAACAGTCTTAAAAAAGAAGAACAAAGTTGGAGGACTCACACATCCTAATTTCAAAATTTACTACAAAGCTACAGTAATTAAAACAGTGTGGTTGGCATAAGGATAAGACATAGACCAATGGAATAGAATTGTGAGTTCAGAGTTAAATCCACACATCTATGGCCAGTTGATTTTCAAAAAGGATGTCAAGATAATTCAATGGGGAAAGAATAGTCTCTTCACCAAAGCTGGGACAACTGGAAATCCACATGCAAAAGAATCAATGTGGACCCCTACCTGTCACCAAATACAAAAATTAACTCAAAGTGGATCAAACACCTAAATATAAGAGCTAATACTATAAAACTCTTAGAAGAAAACATAGGGAAATATCTTCAGGACTTTGTAGTAAGCAACGGATTTTTAGATTTCCACCAAAAGCACAAGCAACAAAAGAAAAAAAAAAAAACAGATAAAATGGATTTCATTAAACATAAAACCTTTGTGCATCAAAGTATATTATCAAGAAAGTGAAAAGACATCCTACAGAATGGGAGAAAATAACTGGAAACCATATATCCGATAAAGGCTTAATATCCAGACTATATAAAGAACTCATACAATTCAACATCAAAAAGACAACTCTCAAAAAATGGGCCAAGGATTTCAATAGACATTTCTCCAAAGAAGATACTCAAATGATCAATAAGTATACAAAAACATGCTCAGCATCATTAGCCATTGGAGAAATGCAAATTAAAACCACAATGAGATACCGCTTCACATGCACCAGGGTAGCCATTATTAACAAAACCAAAAATAACAAGTGTTGGCGAGGATGCAGAGCATTAGGGACCCTTGTACACTGTTGGAATGTAAAATGGTGCAACTGAGGTGGAAAACAGTTTGGGTAGTTCCTCAAAATGTTAAATATAGACTTAACATAGGACCCAGCAATTCCACTCCTAGGTATATACCCAAAAGAGCTGAAAGCAGGGATTCGGCCAGATATTTGTACACCAATGTTCAATGCAGTATTAGTCACAACAGCCAAGAGTTGGAAGCAACCCACGTGTTCATGAATAGGTGAGTGGATAAACAAAATGTGGTCTATCCACACAATGGAATACTGTTCAGCTGTAAAAAGAAGTGACGTGCTAGGACATGCTACAGCATGATGAACTCTGAAGACATCATGTTCAACGAAATAAGCCAGGCACAAAAGTTCAAATAGTGTATGATTTTTCTCATATGAAATACTTAAAATAAGCAAATCCATAGAGACAGAAAACAGAACAGTGGTTACTAGGTGGGAGAAGGGAGAAATGAAGAGTTACTGGTAAATGAGTTTACGTTTTGGTTTGGGATGCTGAAAACAGCCTGGAACTAGATAGTGGTGAAAGTGACACAGACTTGTCAACATGCATAATGTCAAAGAACTGTCCACTTAACATGGTTAAAATTATTTATATGCTATATATATTTCACAATTAAAAATAAATTAATTGTAAAAAAATACAATACCTAGATTGTTGATACAAACTGATGACAACCATGCCACAACACCTGAGGGCTGAATTGACCACTACTGACAACCAAGTGCGACCCCCTCATGTTAGGGTGAGCAAGGGGTGCACAAAGAGGAGAGGCTGGGCCTCAAGTCCCCGGCACCCCAACAGAGCCAGACCAAGCCTGGGTGTCTCTCGTCCCCACCACAGCAGGGCCCTAAGACCCAGCCCCAGAGTCAGCAGACCTCAGGGAGAGGGACAGCATAGGTAAGGGCTGCAGAGAAAAGCCTCCCCGCCCCGCCACTGCCCTCCAACAAGGTGCAAGTGCAAGGAGCACTGAAGCACGTCAGTACTTCAGATGACTGGCTTCTCTAATCACTTTGTGGTGACTTTTTTGAAAGGAAAAAAGCTTAAGGTATATATGGACTGTTTATTTTATTTTTTTCCCTAAAGATTTATTTATTTATCCATTTATCCCCCACTTGCTGCCTGCGCTCCACCGCGTCCACTCGCTGCGTGTCTCCTCCTTGCCCGCCCACCCCCACCCCCACCGCACCGGCCCTCACAAGGAGGCCCCGGGAAGCGAACCCGGGCTCCCCGCATGGTAAACAGGGGCTCCATCGATGGAGCCACACCCGCTTCCTTGCTGCGAGGTCCCTCCGCACCAGCCCACCGCGCCGCGCAGGCCGGCCGGCCCCCACAAGGAGGCCCCGGGAAGCGAACCAGGGGCCTCCCACACGGCAAACGGGAGCCCCATCCATTGAGCCACACCCGCTTCCCTGGACTGTTTAATTCCCAACCAAAAAGTGGTTATAAGCCAACAACAAAAGGTACTATATTAGTGGGGGGAGAGAAGGGATCCACACTTGCTCCTCCAACCCTAAAAATACAAAACAAAAATGCCATATTTTATATAGAAATAAATATTAAATATATTACATATATAAACTCCTTATTCTGAAAACTGGTAATTAAAAGTGTATTTCAGCATAACAAAAATATCCTGATGTGATGAAGGAAAGTGCTTCTTTATAGAGTTCCAACTAATAAACTAATAATAAATTCTGTGTAATAAATTGGTAGGACCAAATTGGAAGATCACATTTGCAGCCTTCAAATGAAATACCTGATTTGCCAACAATGACAGTGATGCCATCACCGCTGGGTGAAAAGGCAGTGGAGGGAGCAGACAGGGCACCCACGTCCCCAGGCATGATGCTGGGGTGCGGGGCGACGCAGCCCTGTGCGGAGGGTCAGCAGCCGCTGGCTGAACTGTCAATCATGGGCAAATCTAGGCAGGGGCTCTATGGGTGCTCACTATCATGCCAATTCTGTTTTGATATACTTTTGAAATTTTCATAATAAAAGGTAAAAAAATTTAATTTTGCACCAGAAGTCTTAATGACCTTTTAACATAAACAATATAATTTCATTGGTACAAACTAAAATGATAAAGACTTTCTATTTCTAAAGTCAAGCTTTCAAAAACGTCAAGGAAAGATAATCACTAAATTCAAAAGTGCTAACGGAAAAGGCACAAGCAGAAGGGATCTAACTTACCTGTTGACGTGACCTCATGGCTGCTGCTTCTAACGTTTCAGCAGCTTCAAATTTGCCCTGACGTCTATAAAGTGCTCCAAGGTTTTTTAAAGTAGTGGTAACAGTCGGACTATAAGAAAGCATATTATGTACACAACTCTTAATGAAATATCAATTTTAGAGCAACCACTATCAATGGCACATAAGCCAGAAGACTAACAGACTCATATTTTGGTTAAAAGGCCATTTTTCACCATAAAGTCCTGAGAGGGCCTTCTATCTCAAGCACCCCCTGCCAGGCCGGGCTGTGCTGAGCCGTTAGGGTTTGTCTGGGGCTGTCTTCAGCCTTCACAGGCCCAGGACCACAGCAGACTGTGTTCTCCAGCTTCCCAGCACCACTCTCTAAAGAAGTGCCTCTGCTGGATCTGTCTAGGGGTCTACAGGCTTCCCACGAGGGGCAGCAGCCTGGGTGGTGCATCAGGCAGAAGGAAGGAAATAGCGTTTGTAACACTGCCTCTCCTCCAGGCATGGAGGGCAAACAGGCAGAGCACACCCACACCTCACTCTCAAAAGTGAAGGTTCCACATAGGACGAGGGCAAACCAGACCGTAAGAGCAGGCTGTGCATCTGCACTCCTGAGAAGGTTTACCTATGTACAGCTTTTTAAGGACGCCTACAATGAAAGAAGCTGTTTCTCTTCTTCATTCTCATTATCTATATTGTTTCTTTCTCTTTATTTATTCTTTGGACTTTGGGAAATTGTAAACTACCTACTTGAATCAAATAGAAACACAAAAATGAAATCATTACATATCATCACATTTAAAACTTACTTGCTAAAAATCAGCTTTTGTTTTCAGGGAGGAAAAAAAAAATTATACCAAAAAGAAAAAAAAAAACACCCCTAGATCCATTACATAGATTCTAGGAGAAAATACAGCACAATGAGGCAGAAGCACAGGTAAGCCCTTAAGAACGTAAGATAACTTGTCTTAGAAATAAACATCGATTCATTTCACTATAGATATGTCCTTGGAGGGAGATTTTTTCCTCTTACTAAAAAGAGGTACATTAGTACAAAAATAAAGGAGCTTAAAATCCATGTCTCTGAGCTAATTACAGAATAGTGAGAGAAATATAAAAAGGAAATTTAGTATGTTATGATAAATGTTCTGGGGAACCCAGATAAGGAATTCCAAATTTGGGCCTAAGGAAGTAGGAATTCATGTACCTGGCCATTCACGAGCAGCCCCTAAGAGCACCATTTCCTTCCACTACTTGGTTTTTTCATATAAACATACCTGTCAACTTTGCAGGCTTTGTACCAGCCGCCATACTCTCCAAAAGATGTCCCATCCTTTTGCTTTCCCTAATTACAACAAATAATTTCAAATGAATAATTATTTTGAACACAATATATCCAATTTGAAAAATATCTCGAAATAGTCTATTCTTACTTTGCATTCTTCTCTTTCTTCAGCGTGCATCCAAATGGGTTTATTTTCATCTAGGGAAGAAAAAACTACATTTTATAAATTAAAGCCTAATAGAGCTCACTGAATAGAACAGAAGCTGCTATGGTTCAGTGATGCCAAGGCTTTTGTTTTATTTTTGTAAGATGCCATTTAGATGTTACTTCTTACAACTTGGATGGAGCAAGCACACATAAGCCCACAAGGAAAAGCAGAAGGCCAGTTCCGCATTGCAAGAGAGTGAATGCGCAATGCAAATGGCAGTAACCTCAGACATAGATAAGCAGAAGCTCCAAACTGACAAATGCTAGGGTCCCTACAATGTATTATGTTGAATGCTAGACTGCTCATATAACACGGGGAAGTACTTAGAATTTGAGTGACCTAGCATTAAACAAAAGTCTACAAAAAATTCGTAAGATGTTGGGGGGGGGAGGGACTAGAAAAAATACGAATGAATATTCCTTTAAAGTTTTAACTTCTCAGAAAGTTAACATATATCATCACCCAACGGTTCTAGACCAACTAAAGGAAAATGAGCAGTATACGTGGTTGTCTGTGCAGTATGGTTTCAATTATGTAAATCAACAGGCACGAAGGAAGGAAAGGTAGGAGAATGCTAAAAGAGCTATCTGGGATTATGGGTGACTTGCATGTCCCCTCCTCTGTGCATTTCAAGGTCATCTGCAATGAGGACATGCCACCAGCTCAGAAGGAAGAGACTCCAGCTCCAGCTGCAAGCCCACCACTCTTTAGCTCCAAATCTCAAGCAAGTCTCAAAGCCTGCTGGCGTGCTACTCCTGTGCTGGAGTGGTGACTTCGTGAACACTGAGGAGGTTGCGCTATGAGGCTGAGCATTTAATAAACCTTCGTAATTCTTGCTGGTAACTGTCATTTCGTAGGAGAAGAGTAAAACTAGTTTTAAATATTGGTTTCAAAAGAGTGAACAATAATTAAAACTTACTAACACTATTACTTATTGCAGGCCTAGGTTTATTTCCTAAAGTAATTCTATTGTTAGAACACACAAGTGTACATCACAGTTAACACAGTACGCAGGTCTGAAGCTGTCTGTAGCCCAGAAAAAACATGCTCTTCAACTTAATCCATCCCTGTGGGTGTGAACTCAAGGTAAGACCTTTTGATGAGGCTACTTCAGTTAAGCTGTGGCCCAACTGAATCAGGACAGGTCTTAATCCTATTACTGGAGTCCTTTATAAGGCAGTGAAATTCAGACACAAGAGAGAGCCACAGAGGGAGCATCAATGAAATCTGGAAAAGAAAGGAGAAGCCAGGAGATACTGCCATGTGCACTGCCACGTAACAGAGGAGCCCAGGGCCAAGAATCCCCAGCAGCCAGCCCCAGAAGGCCAGTCTTCAGGGAGAAAGCATCACCTTGATGACACCTTGATTTGGACTTTCTTAAAATTTCCACTGTGTAAGTCAAGCTGTTGCATCGGTATTTGCTTGAGGAGCCTAGGAAACTAAAATGCACAGCTTGCCTTCCTGACAACAAACCAGGTCTTCAATTTTGGTGTGTGCACTATAAACAGCAGAACACCCAGTGGACACTGCAGGCCATGAAGTGAGGCCCAAAAGGACACATCTGCATCCTGCTGGGGGGATGGGGGGGATGCCTTTCTGATCTATGTTTTGATATTTCTAAGAAGAATAAATCCAAATACAGGAAAACTACTTTTAACTAGAACCCAATTAACTGGACTTCACACTACAAATTTTAGCAGAAAGAAGCTAAATCACAAGGAAACAAATCATCTCAAAGAGGATAATTTTTTAAAAGAAGCATTAAGGATAAGCCTAAAACTGTTATAAAATCAGCTGTGCCTGCAGACAGGTAATGGACGTGGAAGCTCCCTGTAAATTGTCAAACTCCATGTAAATAAGCTACTTCACTATCCTGCCACATAACTGCAAATCTAATCCATTTGCAGAATGATGAACCTAAGATACTATTATACTTTGACAACAAGAGTTTCACTGCTCACTTACTACAGAGTACAAACAAAACTAAATAAATATTTGAAAGATTTTTCAAAAGTAGTTTCTAGAAACTCGCCACAAAAGAAAAATTTGATTAACCTCTTTCCCCAAGCATTCTGACTATCCAAGGTTTCCTATACACTAGTCATTACTGTTCTCATTCTGAACTCCTTATATAATATTTTATGGAGAAAAAAATTTAATATGTGAATATTTTTCACTGAACCATTTAAATCCTAGAAAACCTTTATTCCATAATTTGTCTATGAAGCACTTAAAATACTTTAAGGAATAGGAAAGGTATGTAGTCATGGCTCTTTAAGACAATGAAACAATTGAGCAGGTCTAGGAGGGCCTGAGAAGAGGTACTTTTGCTAGGTTCCCAGGTGGAGGTGGTGATCGCTGGTCCCAGGACCGCACTGAGAACCACTGACCACAGAACACTTCCAGCAGCATCAGCGGCTCCAGGCTTCCTGGAATCAGTGCCTGCAGGTTGTGCTTGGAAGCAAATGACAGGTACAGGGTTCTGACTGCAGGTGGAAAAGCCGGAGGGTGCAGGGCGAGGAGGGCAGGGGGGAGCAGCACCTGCCCCTTGGCCAGCAGGGGCTGTGCCCACCGTGGCTGGTCAGTCAACTGTGCCCAGCCAAATGACACATGGCTGGCAGTCTCTGACCATGTGCTGAATGAATGATTAAATAAGTGAATGAATAATGGGGGTGGGATGCATCCTCTCTTCTAAGAGCTACTTAAAAGTTGTTTCTACAATTCAAATTAAATTCTATCTTAAAAATATTGTGATGACTTGAGTATTACCAAGTCCAAGTTGGAAATCTCAATTTTGAATGCATATCCTTTATATCTGCTTAGGAACATGAGTATATTTCTTACCATCTACAGAACCAAACTCCCTTTCGTGAGCACGGGTGAGAATCTCTTTGTACAGTGTTTCTGCTTGCTTGAACTTTCCTTGTTTCAGATAGCAGGATGCCTTAAAATAAAACAAAGTAGTTAGTATCCTCCATATATAAATGAAGCATACATTTTTATCTATAGGTGGAATTATAAAATAAAAGAGTTCTAGCTTTGGACAAAAAAAAACCAAAATTATTCCGGCATTAAAAAATAGTCTTTCAGGAAGCAGATGTGGCTCAAGCAGTTGGGCACCCGCGTAGCACATGGAAGGTCCAGAGTTTGGTTTCCAGTGCCTCCTAAAGAAGAGCAAGACAGTGAGCTCACGCAACGGGCTGGCGCAGTGAGCTGACAAAGCAAGATGACACAACGAGAAGACACAACAAGGAAACACAATGAGAGACACAACAAGCAGGGAGTGGATGTGGCTCAAGTGATTGGACACCTTCTTCCTACATGGGAGGTCCCGGATTCAGTTCCCAGTGCCTCCTAAAAAGAAGACAAGCAGACACAGAGAGCACACAACGAACAGACACAGAGAGCAGACAGTGAGCGCACACAACAAGTGGGGGGTGGGGTGTAAATAAATAAATAAACAAATTCTATCTATAAATCTGTGCTTCTGCCAACATACCAGGTTATTTTTTGTTTTGGCCACATTGGGGTCATCAGGTCCCAGTTTTGTCTGGTAGATTTCAAGGGCTCTTTGATAATAGTATTCTACTTCTTCATACTTGCCCTGGTTCTGGCAAAGTAAGGCCAAGTTATTTAACTGCTTGGCAACATCTGGATGATCCTTTCCCAAAACCTGGGAATAAAAAACAGCATATCAGAAACATCTATGCTTCACCACCATGAAGACCACTCCCCACCCAACTGCCAGGAGGATCTTTCTGAAACAGAAATATGACTGTGCTACATTTCCAGGCTCTAAATCCTCAATGGTTCCCAATGGGGCATTTAATAATGAAAATAACTGAGCCAGCATTTATGGAACTCTTGGGGGGGGGTGCTGTGGGGTGGGGAGGAGGCCTGAGGTGATTTCTTTACATGTTTTAACTCTTCTAATTCTTTTAACAATCCTATCGGCTAGGTGACATTATGATGCATGTTTGAAGGTAAGGACAGTAGGTTTTACACAGGCTATGTTCATTTGGTTGCCAAGTTCTGGAAGAGCCCAAAAAAGACTCTAAACCCTAGTTCTTTTTTTTTTTTTTTTTT
>JAQZBX010092419.1:0-12266 GCA_029593785.1 Cabassous unicinctus
CATGGGAGATCCCAGGTTTGGTTCCTGCTGCCTCCTAGAAACAAAACAAACAAACAACAAGCAAACAAATGAAAAAACCAACTCAGGGGAGCTGATGTAGCTCAGTGGTTGAGCACCGGCTTCCCACATATGAGGTCCAGGGTTCAATCCCCAGCCCTGGTACCTGGAAAAAAAAAAAGGAATTGTGATTCAAGTTGAGACTTTCACACCTGAAGGAGGATACACAGAAGGTAAGCCCGTGAATCTGAGCTAGTGTCCTGCTCCACCGTGGCTGGGCTCCCAAAGCTTGCGAGCCTTGTCTGGGAGCCAGAGCCACCTTGGCCCAAGGTCATGGCAGACGAAAGCACCAAAGAATCAATGTCCCCGGAGCTCTCTCAGACGACCTGCAGGAGCTGGTGCATACACTCCCACGTTCTTCTCCCTTTGGCCTAATTCGGAAACCCACATTTTATAAGATTAACTCCTGGTACCCCCACTGCTAACTGACTTGATAAAACGTTTTATTCACTCTCTTCTCTTCCCTGACTCCCTTCTCCACATCCTCACCAGCATTTTCTGGGATCTCCACTCAAATGAAATGCATGCTCTCTGATCCCTGTCTCAGAGTCCATTTCAGAGGAAACCTAAAATAAGGCAGAAACAATAAGGCTGGGTAAATTTGAGGTCAGTGTAAGATCAGAGCAACCCAAAGCCATACTCATCTGCAGCCCCTGTGCTGAAAGGCAGGTGTGTACAGAAAAAACACAGAGCGGAAGGCCCAGTAGGAGAGTCCAGGGGTCAGAAGGAGCTGGTGCAGGAGGTGAGAAAATTCAGCTGTGACAGGGAAAAAGGAAAAGGTGACTATAAACTGGGAAAATAATAGTGGAGAGAAAGGCTAAGATTGCCTTGAAAAGAGGCAGTAATTAGTATTCTCCGAGCCTAAGTGGGAAGCGGGTTTAAAAAGCAAGCGAAAACCCTCATGTGGCGCAGAGTCCGATGCTGGCATCTTCTAATCTGCAGGGGCCTGCAAGGTTCTCAGCTTTGTGGGGTTTTTTTTGCTGCTGTTGTTGTTGTTTGTTTTTTGAACAGGTGCTGACTTTCTCAGCCTAAGGGGAGGGGACGTTGGGAAAATGGAGTGGCTGGGAGAGAATTGCGAGACATTGATCACCGAGTGGGGTTGGAGCAATTCTCAGTGCTCGGTGCACGGTACCCATCACGGAGTTTCAGAAATGCTTGTGAAGAAATGATTGAACCCTCGATATTCCGGCTTTTGTCAAGGTCAGCTATAGGGGGAGAATTATGGGCAAACTCATCGCTACCAGGGGATTCCCCTGAGGCTAAACACTACTTGAATGAAATAAGTAAAAATTGAATAATATCTGGGGGAAAGGAAAGGAAAAAGGACCAGAATGAGAGAACAGCAGAGGAAACTGAAAGATCCTTCTCGCAAAGCCCCTTAACAGACCTTTCAGCTGCATATGAACAAATTTCCCTCCTGTTTAGCTCTTTTCCTTGTGTGTTTGTCTACCTCATTCTCTCCCCACCACCCCATCCTATTGGAATTTAAAATTTTTTGACAACTTGTTCAATGACAAGGTTTTCTATTTTTTCCTTTGTGTTACACAAATGGGTTAACAAATTCTTCAAAGGGGATGAAAGTACAGGGGTCCTGGTAAATAGCCCTATTGGTCTGTTACCAGAGAAGGGTAGACGTCACCAGGGCTGCCTTTGGTACCTGATGTCAGTCAACCCCTGCCACAGCCAACCTCACAGCACCGTAAGGACAAGAGGAAACTATACCAATCCTTGACTTTTTTTAACTTTTCATTCTGAAATGAGCATATAGTGACAAGGAGTTGCCAAGAAATGTACTGAATTTCAGAAATGTGCACCCTCCACCAAGCCTCGCCCAGTGCTAACGTCTTGCACACCTGTAGCTGAAGCTCAAATCCAGGAAACCGACTTAGGCACAGTCCAGAGAGCTTTCTTTGGATTTCACGTTACACAGGCACTCACTTGTGTGCGTGTGTCTTTCTAGTGAGTTTGATCACACGTGTAACTTCTGTAGCCACCACCACAATCAGGGCGTGGGCTGTAGCATCACCACTAAACCCTTTATAGCCACATGCCCTGACTCTGGATGCTGGTCTGGTCTCCATTTGTACAATTTTGTTATTTCTCGAATAATAGATAAATGGAAAGGTACCGCTTGCACCCTTTTGCAGTTGGCTTTTTTTCACCGATTATAATTCCCTGGAGGTTCACCCACGTTGTTGCTTGTACCAGTGGCTGTGCTTTTTCTTGCTGAATGGTATTCTGAGGCATGAAGGCAGCACCGTTTGTTTACCATTGACCTATTGAAGAATATCTGGGTCGTTTCCAGTTTGGGGCTATGAAGAAAACAGATGCTATGAACTTTTAAATACAAGTTTCTGTGTGAACAGAATTTTTCCTTTCTCTGAGATAAATACCAAAAAATGCAGTTGCTGGGCCATATGCTAAGACCACTTTTAGTTTTATGAGAATCTGCCAAACTATTTTCGAGAGTAGCTTTGCCATTTTATATTTCCGCCAGCCATGTATTCTCTGCCTTTTGTGTTTTCACTGTTGTTACTTTTTAAATTTTAGCCATTCTGATAGATGTGTAGTGATATCTCATCAAGATTTTGATCTGAATTTCCCTAATGGCTAATGATGCTAAACACCTTTTCATGTGCAGATTTGCCATTTGTATACCCTCTTCCATAAAATGTTTGTTCAGGTCTTTGGTACATTATTCTAATTGGATTGTTTGTTGTTTAATAACTTAATTTTAAAAAGGTCTTTTACAATAGCGGCATTCTTTATGCCTGTTATTCTTTGTTCTTTTCTAAGTCCAGCCTCCCTGTGAAGTGAACAAGTACTTCTGTTCCCGTTTTACAGACAAACTTTCAGATATTGAGCTCCAATAAACTTTCCCTGTGTATCTAAAATCATGATGTAATAGGGGCTTACCAGGGGGCTGTGCTTGTCTACCAATTTCATCCAAATCCTAGTATTTTGCTACGAGGGAATGTCTAGAATTAACTGGAAGTACCAGAGAGAAAAGCAACCAGGAATAACAGCCAAGTCGATGAAAACCATCGATACCTTGTAATCTCTTGTAAAAAGCATATAGATATACATCCAACAATAGATTCTGATATATTTGCCATTTAACAAGGCTGTATCATCTATTTTAATTTCTAGTGATTGCTAGCATATTTGGGCTTACTTCTACCAATCTATTTTAGTTTTTTTCTTTATGTTGAAGATTCTTTGCTTTTCTTGTTTTTCCTTGATTTCTGTCAGGATAACTGAGTTTACTTTATTTTGTTTTACCCTTCCTTTTATTTTGGATATATGTGTATTTTTTCATTTTGTGGTTATTACACTTATATTTTAAATATACTTTATTTATGCGACAAAATCTAGAGTTGACCAATATCTTAGGCCTCCTCCAAAACAATACAAAATTGATCAGTTCACTTGCATCTTCCAGGCTTTAGTTTTTTAGTTTTTCACGTTGCTTTTAAGCTCATCTAAATTAGTAAATATTAAATTTTTGTTGCATGTGATGCTGTATGTTTATTAATTTGTGTATTACATCCTACTCCTTTTTTTCTGAGTTCATTTTCTTCAGATAATTTTTTTACTGACAGCCTGTGAATAGTAAACTCTCCTAATCTAGGTCTGAAAATATCTTTATTTATTTATTTATTTATTTGTTTTTTGAAAATATCTTTATTATACTCTTATTCTTGGATTATGCTTTAGCTGGGTACATATTCTAAGTTGCCAGTGATTTTGCCATGGCATTTTGAAAATGTTATGTATTACGTTGCCTTCTTTTTTTTTGCTGCCAAGTTTTGCTTACTTATAAGTAAGGGGCCTATATATATATATATTTTTTTTTTTTTTTCTTGAGACTTGTTTTCTCTCTCATTCTTTCTCTCTCTCTTCTCTTCAGCCTCATTAAACTGTCTTTAATTTGATTGGTTTAAATTTATTGCTCCTGGCACTCAGTGTGAATCTCCATGTCAGTGACGCATGTCTTTCTTCATCTACATTTGTGGAGCCGTCCAGGAGGGCTCAGTGGCCTTGTATAGATTTAAGTGACTAAAATCTTTTTCAAGATGTCTCAAGAGAAGAGAGCACTTCGGTTTAAATATTGAAACATTTTTGAGTGTGCTTGTTCTATTATCAGTTCCTTAAAACTTTCTGTTTCTACTAAATGTGTCTTAATAACCATAAACACCAAAGTTGTAACTTTCCATTCTTCACTGCAATTTTTCAAACAAAAACAAAAGCCATAAACTGAATTGCTTCAAAGCTATAGTTTGTGAAATGTATATTGTTTTTTGTAAAAAGAAAAATTATCTGAAAAGATAGCAGATTATAAAAAGGTGATTTTATGAAATTTTATGATTTGCAAAGAAAGTTGTTAATTCTTACCTTGCCATGCCACTCACTAAAATGTGCATGGTTTAAGAAACCACTCCTGGTCTATCAACGTGTGAATGAAGTGTGCGTGAAATCCATGCAGCATAAATCAACCGGAGCTTAAATTGACAATCCTAGCACACTTGATCGCTGAAGCCACTGGCACTCTTTCCATATGTAATACAACTAATCCTCAACAGAGATGCTTGCAAGTTAGGGTTCAACTCTTACAAATTAAACGTCTGTTTGGGGAATTTCTGACTACAAGGATTTAAAACAATGCACAATGTAAAAATGTAAATTAATGCACTCTTAATAGAAATGTGCAGACTCCTCACAAGAGAACTAGTAGCTGTTTTAAACATCTTTTTTCCCCTATGTTAAATATATTTCTCATTTACTTAATGGGGTCACTGCAAAATATTACTATGGTTTCAAGGGACTGCCTGTAAATTAATACATCTTATAATGTAAAAACATATTGCAGAGGTCAGTACTGCAAGAGTACATTCTCTGAAGTAGAATGGTCAAACTCTTGGCAGGAAACACAGCATTACAACAACCAGACGCTTAAAGGATGGCGATTTTTGATGGTTGTATTCTGGGAATACTATCCACCAGATTTCTTACTACCTTAGTTCAGTTGAAGAATACCTGTCAAATGTCATTACAGTAAACAAACAGGAGGATGCCTATTGCCACATATCTAAAGCATGGGGACAAAAAGCCACAGATGACCAAATACAAAAGAAATTCTGCTTCTAAGCAGTTGTGTAGATGCTTACGAGACACAGTAGTCACTTCTCAGAAGAATTAATTTTTTAAAAAAATCATGTATTGAAAAGCTTAAAATATATGGTTTAACCAGTATGTATGCAACTTTAAAAACCAAGAGAAATCCCCAAAATACTCTAGATAATAGATTGCTCCTGAATTTCTAATAGGAAATTCTAATATGGTTTGCCACACCTTTGATTCTAGATGAATTCCATCATTATTTGCAATATGTGTGTTAAAATGCATCAGGGAAACCCTGAAAACTCAGCTTGACCTTAAGTTTTAGGCTTTAAAATACTACTCTGAGGTCTTCATGAGCCATTCAATGCACACACAGATCTGGAAACTTCATTGCATTGAGTGGGACAAACCGGCTTTGGGCATGGCCAGAAGTAATGGACTTGGAGGAGGGCGTATGGGGCCCTATCTGAGCAAGTCTATCATGAAACACATTTGTTTGGCATTCATGCTGTGCTGCTATTTCTTCAAAAGGTGCTTTCTGGAATTTCTCTCTTTTTCCTGTTCTTCCATTCCACTGGTATCGATTGCTTTCTTCAGTGCTTCAAAGGTAATTTCTTCAGTGTAACCACATCATCAGAAGGGACGTTCCTGGGTGAAACTTTCACCTTAATGGATGCAGTGCCACAGTACTTTCTCTTCTAGAAGGTTGATCTTCATCTGTTACTTGTTGCATATATGGTACTGGCAGTCCTTCCATCTGAATACTCTGCAATATTGTTGGCCAGAAAGTACAAACTTTTTCATGCTTCTCTAAAGATTTTGGAAACATTCACTTTTCTCTGAAAAATATGCTCTGGTAGAAAATCAGGGGCTTCCATATCTTGACATCCAACAACCATGCTAACATAATGACACAATGCAGGGACAGCTGTCATCTGATTATAAAGTTGAGGCATGCTCGACCTGCACCATGATTCCATGGGGCTGGAATATTGGCAAATGATCCTCTTTAATACTTGTGCTATCCTGTCACGCAATGGTGACCCGAGTGAGATCAATAACCACTTTTTCATTGGCCATCAATAGTTAAACAGCAAGAGAAGTATAAGTTAGCTCATGGCTCTTCTAAACACTGTCTTCCTCTTTACAGTGCCGGGATCGTTGTTGCCCCTTCTTTTCACAAAACTTGTGTCTTGCCTACAATTTTTTTCTCTTTTAGTCTTTAGGTCAGCTGCATCTCTGTTCTGACCTCTCAAAGCTTTGCCCTTACACTTCACTTCCTACACCATGGGTCTCAGTCAGTCTTCCATGATAACAAAGGAGCCAGGAAACAACCACCTTTGCTTTGTATCCAGAGGTTACTAAGTGAAGGTCTCAGCAGCATTATCTGCATTCGCCCGGCTCCCAAATCCCCTAGTTGGCCGATACCCGAACTGTGACTGGTTGTTCCAAAGCCTCTGATAATCTGGTAGGGCACTTCCCCAGATCCTATTGTTTGACGATAGCATTCTGCACCTTCTTGGTTGGCATTGTCTTTGGAACTCGTGTTTAAGTGGGCACTGTCCACATTACCTCCCTGTAAATCATTCACTTCAAATCCAACACTTTGAGACACGTATGCGTCAACAGAGTGTTAAAGACATGCAGCCCTGGGGGAAGGTGGAACCCTGAGCAGCAATGGCGGCAGCCTCTAACCCAACCTGGATAATACCCGCTCAATACCAGCATCGAGGGTCCTAGAACCTTCTGGATGACATGATGAGCATACTGAGCCTGAATGGAATACGACATTTTTAAAGCGGCAAACTGCAAACTATTGGGATCCCATAGTTTATGATGATTTAAAATGCACAAAACTGGTCTAACAGCCTTATTCATATTCCCAAAGTCGCTTGACCCAGCAGTTCTCTGAAACAAATTCCAACCAGCACAACAGGATTCTCTTCCTTGCCACCCGTGGCAGGAAAAGAAGGAGGGCTTCTTCAGCTGTTGACCTCCTGTCTTGTGCGTATTAATAGCACAACTGAAGGAATCTTAATCTCATGCTGGAATTCCCACACGGTAGCCCAAAGTTTGTCACGGACTGTTTTGCCAACACGCCTTTAATACCCCTGAGTCCAGCAATTCAGATTTTTTTTCATATTTTTGGATCCTTATGATGGGAGTGAATTGAGGTACCAAAAAAGCATAACATCAATGATAGGAGGGGGTCCTCTTCAATATTTGCTAATTTGATAAAATAATGAACTGAGCATCCCCATGCCTGTCAGCTCTTTACCATTTTAAATTCACTTATTGTATAGAGTTTTAGATCATTTATAATCCTCATTCTTAGGGTGCTGTTATTTCTCTTGTTTCTCCCTCATGAGGGCTAATTTGCACTTGTGATTTGTAATTTTTAATGAGCTCATGTTTGATAAGACCGTGGGTTGTGGATGCATCCCTACTTCGACTAGGACCCCTTCAATTTCATGGCTTTGAATTCCCCGGATTGGGATTCTCTCAATTTGCCTGGGACATAATTTAAATCTCAGACTTGCACATGATCTGAACTTGTGGTTTCAGTAGCACTTGCGGCTTAACTTCTATCAAGAGCACAAGACAGACCAAAAACTTTGTTACCACTTTCCTAGGCCAGTGGACTAGTCTTTCTTTGAAAAGGTGATTAATAAATGTCATGTATCATGGTATGCTTGAGAAGGGAGATATGGAAATAATTGATCAACCATTTGATTAATGACTTGTATTTATAAAATATGCAGTTAGTAGACTGTAAACACCTCAAGATCAAAGAACAAAATCTTATTTTCTTTGCATAGAAACAATCACCAATTGAGAACTTAGCTATGGTTCAGATATCTATTCTGGGCTTATTAAATATGTTGTTTCTTATTTTTATGCCATATACCCAAGGCGGCTATTATTCTCCCCCATTTAATAGGAAAAAAAATTAAAGTATGTTCACATAGTTAGCTCACTTCTCACAGAAAGCTAACCAAGCAAATGAATTAATGGAAACAACAAATTCTAGCTTTTTAAGTAACAGTGTGTCACACATGATCTTACTTTGGTGTAATAACCGCAGTTCTATAGAACAGAAATTCTGTAATATGCTCTAACAAAAAATGATTCTTTGTTTTAAAAAAAAATGTGTGGGAAAGGTTATAACCCCTATTATTTGTTTCAGCCTCCCAGATCTGATCCTTCTCTTGTAGTTTTCCCATCCATTCCAGAGCATGAAGTGCAGCAAGCCAGAATTTCCTTTTTTTTTTTTTAAGGTAGTACCTATATCACCCCTTGGATCGAGCACTTTGAAGAATTCACTTTTGGAAACACTATTTTTTCCCATTCTTTCCATTTGCAAAACTGTCCCATGACATAGGAGAGGCAGGCTGAAATTCAGTAGAGGAATTGTGCAGACGAGGCTGAGCGAGGCCACATTGGGCAGCGGTAGGCGGTGGTGAAAAGCCAGCTCTCCAGACAGCTACTTCTACCAACTAGGACGTCTCAACAAATATTCATTAAGCATACAATATAAAATGTCAGCTTTTCAAGAAATGTTCAGCTGTGTTTTCACTACATACTGTGTGGATTTAGGGTAGTCGTGGGGATTTTAAGAATTAAAGTTGGAAGGGCTGGTGGCCAGTTGCATTTCCCAAACACGGCCAGCACAGCGTCTCCCACTCCACGTGCTAGTCTTACAATGTGGCTTTCACACTTTTCTCGTCAAACAGTGTTGTCTCTGGTCTCTCTATGCCAGAAGTGGCAAGGCCATAAAAGGTGAAACTGCGTTCTCTTGGTTCCGTTGGGTACTTGCTCCGGGATCCCAACTGAGGTTCCAAGAGGAAGACGAGGCCACAGGGAGAGGCCACATGCCGCTTTCTGCCCAACAGCTCCGGCTGAGTTCCCAGCTGACAGCCAGCATTGACTGCTAGGCATGTGAGTGACGGATCCCTTGGGTGGCCCCAGTCCCAGCCACCATCTGCCTGCAGCTGTCTTAGAGACCCTAAGCCCGTCATCCCCCAGAACTGCAAGAGAGTACTAGGATGATTGTTACTCCCTTCTGCTGCTAAGTTTGAGATAGTTTGTTACACAGCAGTAGGTAACTGATACAGAGGTCAAAATTTTCAATACACTGTGCTGCCTAGATCAAGGAGAAGCTACTCTAAGTAAGACCCTTATAGCATTTAGGACCTTGAGAAATAGGTAGTAGACAGATAGATAATGGAATGAAATAAGAGGCTTTCTGGAATTTTCCCCTTAATTATAAAAATGATACATGTTCAGCATAGAAGACACTGAAAATTTAGGAATGCATACAAAGGATTTTTATCTAAATTTGAACAATGCTATAAATATCGGTTTGTAATGTGAGTTTTTTCACTTATCATTTCCGTGGGTTTTCAATGATCTCTTACAATATGTTTAATGGCATTTTTGTTTACATAAGTCATGTAATGGCAATATCATGTTTAATAGCTTGTTTTGTAGAATTATTCTTTCAAAAAACTTTTTCTAAAAAAAAAAAAACAAAAACTTTTTCTGAGTTCTTTCTATGGGACAGGTCATAGGACAGCCACTGGGTGCGTAGTAGTTGGATATGGTCTTGGCCCATGGAGATTTTAGCTATTACAAGGAATTGGACAATAAACATTCAAACAAAACCACAAATAGGTCATTGCAATGTGCACAAATATGGTGAAGAGAGTGCACTGCACGCTGGGTTGAATAATAAAGGGGAAGGCCTAAGATGGTATAAAGTTGAGACTCCAGGGAGGATGAAGTAATAGGGAGAATTGTAACTGGAATTGCAAAGGCTCTGAAAGAAGCTGGTAAAGTGGATGGAAGGTAGTGTACAAAGAGCAGGCAGGATGAGGGGGGAGTGATCTGCAGGGGCTTAGATCATAGTGAGTTTTAAAAATCCCCTTTAGATGGACATTAAGGTTATATTTAGTGTCTATTAAAAACAAAGCTGCAGGGAATATTTTTGTAAGTGTATTATACATCTATTTTCTGCATATCTCTTCTTGTTTTCATTGAATACATTTCTGGAAATGAAACTGATGAGCCAGAGTTTTCACTTTTTAAGGTTTGATAAACAAGATTCTCCAGAACTTTTATTCAAATTTAACATCCCTTTAGCCTCCTTCCCTCCTTCCCTCCCTCCTCTTCCTTCTTTCTTTCCTTCCTACTTCTCTCTCCTTCTTTCTTCCTCTTCCTCCTCCTCCTCTTCCTCTTCCTCTTTGTCTTCTTCATTAGAAGAAATTTTAATATGAGTATTAAATGTAATGATAAATTCAATAGCTACATTTAAAAGGAAATATTATAGGAAGAAATGAACTTTAGTTTCCCAACATGCCAATGTTGGCATCTCTTCACTTTCCTTTAAAATACTAGTCCCATATTTAACATTTAGGAAACCTATCTACTAATGTCCTTGGCCCTTTTCCCCTGCTTTTCTTTGTCTCCATGTTGGTTTCTCGGGATTGACTCCCTGTTGAGGATGACGCGGCAGGCCAATGGCCAGGGACCGTGCTACACTGGGCAGTGCAGCTTCACCTGACCCCGGAATTCCCTGGTCCTCTAGGCCATGCACACACTTTGGAGCATTACAGGACAATCACACCTACCCAATGGATATGGAAAAGCACCTTAGAGACCCTACAAGAATACTTGCTCAAACCCCAGACAGAAATGTTTCAACGAGATTGGAGTCACATTAACTTGTGGGCAAGATTGTGAAATTGTCTGCTATCTAGCTGAGCTTCCCCGCAAACAAATAACTGCTTCCCCACAATGAATGGGACAGATATTTTCACTTTGGAAATGTTTGCAAGTAAAACAAATGGTCCTGGAAAGGGAATAGACAAACCCAGGGCCTGTTTGCTGAAATGTTTGGAAAGCATTTGCTATTGTAGGCAAATCTGGTGTCTGGCGCATGGGGCTGATTCCTGTGAGCAAACAGGGAGGAGCAGAGGGTTTTACAAAAGTCAAAGAAACAAAAAGAGATACGGAGTTTGCTGAGCATTGCACACATGGAACAGGTCCCTTACAAAGTCAGGGTTTAATTTCATTCTGGGGCGAGTTTTTGTTTTTAGAGAAATGCAGGAGCTGTGCTTCAGTGTGAAAACTTGTGATGCTCCATAGAATGATAGACTGCTATTTAGTGATAGTGCTGCTGTTCGACAAAAAATAGACTTAATCCTTAAGATAGGTGTGGAAATTCTTAAAGTACCTGCTGTTCTATTATTTGCTTAAAATTCAACCCAATGAGAAATTGTAGGGGTCAGAACTGCCCCAGGCCGAATGCATGAATTAGAAATTGGGGGCCCTTTCCTCAAGACACTTGGCTGCCATCTGCCGGAAAGTCATCGTAGTAAAAATGCAAATCAGGGATGACTCTGTCATGGACAGCGCCCTCTGTGGTTGTGCAAGAATAGCCTGTTTAACTGGCTCTCTAGGGGATATTGAAGATTGAGGGACTCATCTGGTAGAGGCTGACATTGAAGAACTAGCCAGTGACCTCACGGCTGTCTTTTAACAGTGTGAATATTACAGGGAGAAGGTTGGCTTTCCCCACTGATCCAGGCTGTAGGCACGTAATTCCACTTTGTGGGGTGCTGATGATTTGAGATGAATTGCTGACAATTTGGTCATAACCAAACATTGGCTTATATGAAAGGTACTGTGAGAAAGGAAAGGCTTATGGGGGGTCAGGGAGGGTAGACTTTGTAACACGCCTGCAGAAGCCTGGGGTTATGCTGGCGCGCATCTGCGCTAATGGTATATAAACCAGCAGCAGGATGGGAGTCTCCAGCAAGACGGGATTTGCTAACCTATTTTTTTACCTTTACTAAATGCTGGGCTGTAGATAAATGCCTAGATCTGAAAATGGAGCCTTGTTTAATTAGGCAGAAATTCAGGAAGCCAAGGGACAAATGACAACTTAATTAAATATAATTAAAACATTTTAGATCTTCGAGTCCTCTTTCCACAGGGTGATGATTGCATGATCAGGGGAAGGACACAAGGAGAGGGGAGGCAAGGTGCTTTCATTTCCCTTTTTCTGACTTTCTGGTCTCAGCTTT
>JAQZBX010092420.1:0-12274 GCA_029593785.1 Cabassous unicinctus
CCCTGGGGAAAAAAAAAGAAAAATAGAGCAAGCTAAATCCAGAACTTGAATTTGTGAACGCAAACAAACTTGGAAAGATGGAGCTACAGTGAGGCAATGCTGAAGGCATCACTAATTCAGAATTCCCCACACATCATAGGCAGGATGAACCAAAAGAACTCTGTGCCAAGATACATTGCATGGAAACTGCAGAACTCTAAAGGTAAAGAAAACTTAAAAGGCAGCCAAAGTGAGGACTGAAATAACCTACAAGCATCTGACAACAGATTTCTCTTCAGGAATAAAGGGAACTGGAAGACAATGGAATCATATTTTTGTTTTCTTTGATCATCTTGCTAGCTCACAGGACGGTCTGCTGGCTCACCATGCTGAAGACATCACACTGTCTGAACCTTACAAGATGTCACATGCAGCAGTGGTGTGCAGACACACCAGAACCCCAGGGGTAGTGCTGGGTCTTCCCTAGAATCATCTGCTGTGGGCAGAGACTATGTGTGAGCATCAGTCACTGAGAGCACTGCTGGAGGTTTCCCTTTGGGATTTCTCCTAAGAAGCATCCATAGGCAGCAGAAATCATTAATTGGTGCTGACCTATGATACTTGTACTTCTAGTTTCCCCTAAAGTAGCCTCCTGACATTTGCTTTCCCAGGGATTGCAATAGTTCTGTAAACCTCCAGTACTCTAAATCCCTCTTTAATTGAAATGCTTAAAGTAGCTTTTAGTTTTTCTTATCAAACCATGATTGAAATATTCAATTTTAAAAAGTTATTTTCAGATTGTCTGAAAAAATATAACTCAACTCTATGCTATTTATAAGAGACTCATAAGAAAAAAAAGATAAAAATAAAAGAATATTAAAGAATATTAATAGTAGAAAAGATGGAATTTAGGCTAGAAACATTAAATAAGACAACAAGGAGATATAATGATGTTAACATTGCAGTTCAAAATGAAGACCTAACACTTGAATATCCATGCATCATGGAAAATAAAAGCAAAATTTATAAATAAAAACCTCAGGAGATATTAGGAGAAATCTTTAGGAATAGACTAGTTGAAGCAAACTTTAATTTACCTCTCTTGACCCATTATTAATCAAGTGGACAAAATAATAAGCATTAAACATTAAATAACATATTTAGTAATTCATGTCTGGTTGATGAATACTGAATTGTAAGCCAAAAAATTAAAAATCCATCCATCCATCTTTTCTTTAAATGATTATGGAACTTTCACAAAATTTGACCATGTATTAGGCCACAAAGGAAATCCCAATAAATCTAAAAAATTAGGAAAAGACAGATAACACTCTTTGTTCACCATGAAATGAAAATTGAAATTAATTTTTGAAAAACTAAGATTAAGACATAAAAACACTATTCTATTTGGAATTGAGTGGGATGGTGATGACTTACTTAAACTAAAAGTTCTGAAGACAGAGAGTTGGACTAGAGGCCACAGTAATTTATTCCTCATGAGAAAGGGCACACACCCAGGCTAATGGAAGTGGACAAGTGCGTGGGATCAGTGCAAAAACAAAGATTATATAATTACCCTGATGCAATGCCCCATTTCCCTCCCTTCCCAAACTTACCCATCTCCCATTGGCTGGGAATTGTGGGCTTACAATTTTAGGTGTGAAAACTAACCCAATCCTAAGGCAAAAAGTGTAAGGTTAAGTTCTCAGTGTCCAAGTTTATCCCCTTTACTGACGTGGGTTTTTGGGGAAGTGACTCGAACAAGAATGTGAGAGGATTAGATAAGCGGGAACAGAGAAAAGTTCCAAAAAGAGGCCACCTAGGATGTGGGAGGGTTTGATAAGTGGGAACAGGGAATTCAGTTTGAGAAGAGGTCACCCTTTGCTCTATTTCTCTCAATTCCCCCTCTTCTTTTTAGAGTTTATTGGACTCTTCTCACACCACTTATTATATGTGGATTCAGTTGTTTTTTTTTAGATCTAGATAATTTTCCGTTGGGGTTGTTTGGATTTTGGCGGGTGCTTGTTTAAGCAACATCATGCATTGGTCTACGTTGCCCATTTTTCCTCATGGGGATTACATACATCTTTTGAATGGTTCATTGGATTAAGGAAATAAAACAAGGGACTAGGCAGGGTAAGATAATGAGTATACTAAAGATTCTGACTAACATAATTATAATTTGAAACCCAGGTCCAGAAAAGAGAGAGTTAAACTAACTGGTCCATGGGTTGGTGTTTATCCTGGAATTTTTGGCTAATTTTTCAGATAGGGCTGTGAGACCTCACAGGACTTGGGTAACTGACCCATCTAGGGGGGTATTGTTGAAATATCAGTACAGCAGATTTTTCCTATCATTACACAGACTCCTCCTTCTGCCAGCATAGATTTAGCCTTTGAACTGTGTGTTCTATTAAACATTTTGTCATGCCCAACATGAGTCTCTTTCCAGCCTCTTTTCTTTAGATTCTGGGCACAGATATTTGTCAGAGGAGCTTAGTGCCCTTTGGTCCCTGAGGCCTCTTCAAGAAGGATATACTCCTTTTAGAGCACAGAAATCAAGCTGGGTGACTTGGGAGCTGGTTCTCTCAGTGACTGTTATAGTCGTGTAAGTGAGGGACTAGACACACAAAAGGCTGAGTAAGAGTAGAAGTAAAGGTGAACTCATGTTGGGATGGGTTAAGGTTTAGAGGATCTGAAGGTCAGGTGTAAAGGGTTTTGCTCATCTGTGGTCACAGTCTAGGAGGGAGGAGTTTCAGGTCCAGGTGTGGGAGTAGAGATAGGTACTTTGACGTGGGTGTAATGTGTCTAGATTTTTTTTTCTGCAGTTTTTACAGCAGTGTTTGTGGTCAATAACACTTGAAATGGACCCTCCCAGTTAGGAGTTAATTTATTTTCTTTCCAGGTGTGGACAAAGACTCAGTCTTCAGGATGGAGCTTGTGGACTGGGAAGCCACCACTGTCTCTTGCTTAGATTTTTTCAATACCTTCTAACCAATTTGCCTGATTTTATCCTGGAGACTCTGAAGTGTATTCACAAGGCAGCAGCCTAAATGATCCTTTAACAATGTGGCCAGATTTTGCCATGCCTCTGTTCAAAGCCCTCCAGTTACTTATAATCTCACTCAGTGCTTTTTTTTTCCAATATTTTTTTCATTTTTAAAAGAGCTTTAGATTACATATATGTTATATTGAAAATGTAGGGCATTCCCATATACCCCAACCCTTTCCCCTCCCACACTTTTCCCGGATAACAACATCTTTCATTAGTGTGGTGCATTTGTTACAATTGAACACATATTGAAGCATTGCTACTAAGCATGGTCTATAGTTTACATTATGTTTTACACTTTGCACCACATAGTTTTTTAGGTTTTGACAAAATATATAATGGCTGGTATATGTCATGGTAATATCATGCAGAATGATTGCAAAGTATCAAAAATGCCCCATGTTGCACCTCTTAGTCCTCCCTCCTCTCAGAGCCTCTGGTAACCACTGTCTTTATATCAATATTACAAGTTTTTCCTTTACCAGAATAATAATAAATCTACTTTAGTCCATAGTTGCATTCCCCCCTTATGTTTGTTTGTTCCACTAACTTGCTCACTCAGTGATTTAAACAAAGTCCTTAAAATGGCCCTCAAAGCTCTACAGGATCTGGGTCCTTGTTACCTCTCAGACCTAATGTCCTCACTCTCCCCCTTACTTCTGAGTTTCAGCATGTCTGGCCTTCTTATAGCTCTTTGAACATGCCAGGTCTGCTTATACCTCAGGGCTTTTACTTCGGTTGTTTCTCTGCCTCCAAATATCTTCATGGCTTCCTCATTCACTTTCTTTTGATTTCTGCTCAAAGTCAAACAATCAGTGAGAATTTCCTTGTCTACCCCAAATTATCATAGCATTCTCCATATTGCCCTATCCCTTTTCCCTGCTTTATATCTCCATGGTAAAATCAACTCCAGGCACACAATCTACCTTCTTTATTGTTTAATTGTGTGTCTTTTTCTGACAGAATGTGAATCTATAGAAAAATAGGAAATTTTTCTATTTTGTTCTTGGCTGCATATCCAGTGTTTAGATAAGTTTCTTGCACATAATTTGAAACATAGTAAGCAAAACTGGATGTATAGTTGGGTTATATATATATTGGCTTGATTGAAGAAGACCCATTTGAACTGGACATTAAAGAATGAATAATGTTTTCACAAGTATACAATAGAGAAAGATAATTTTTGGGTGAAAAAACAAAAGCAAGCCACAGAATCTTACAAATCTTTTTTTTTATTATTTATTTTGATTTTTTAATTTATCCTCCCACCTCCCAGATATTTCTCTCATCTGTCTGCTCATTATTTGCTTGCCTTCTCCAGGAGGCACCAGGAACTGAACTCAGGACCTCCCACATGAGAGGTAAATGCCCAATACCCTGAGTCACATCCACTCCTGATGGTCTGCCATGTTTGCTGGCTTGTTGCATCTGCTGGCTTGTGACATCTGCCTGTTGTGGTGGGTGCAACAACTTGCTTGCACAGAAACTTATAAACTGGAATCCATGGTCACTATTAATAGGGGGTTCATTTCCTTGAGAGCTTTCATTTTACTTATCCTCTCTTACATCTTCATCTTGGCCATTCTTCAAAAACACTCCTCAGGTGCTTCATCCAAAGCTCTTTCCACTCTATCAGCTCATATTTCTGTGGTGGTGTTATTCTTTGGTCCACTGATTTTTTTCTGTGTCTGGCTATTTCCTTCAACACATTTGGATAAATTTCTAGCTCTATTTGATGCAGTTTTAACTCCCTTTCTAAATCCAGTAATCTACACATTCAGAAACAGAGAAATGAAGATGGCAATGAGGAGAGTGTTTGGTCAGGTGAAGGGCTTTAGAAAAATCATTTAAATGGCTTGATTGCATTGATTGCAACAAATTTGTAAATGACTATTAAATGTCCACAGTAGTAATCACAAAGAACTGTCTATCTTTTTATCATGCATCATTTGAGTATTCACTGACTTCCATCATCCATGTAGTGTGTCTATTTTATTCCCACTGAAGAACTGGTAAAATTCTTACCTGAAAAAGAAAAAGGTGCTATTAAATAAAAAATTATAGATATCCAAGATTATCTTAATCCTTACTTGACAGTTCTTAAAGAACAGTGTCAAAAATAGCTTTCACACATTTTACATAATGGTGAAAATATGTTGTTGTTTTTTTCCTTACAATAACCATACTACTGTCTTCAAGCTGTCCTGTCCTCTACTTGGTGCAATTGTTTACTTCATACTTCATTACCTCTTTGCATCTTAACATCTTTTTTTATGTGTTCTACTTCTTTATCTGAACTCCTTGGTTATGGTTAAAACTTATTAATCATCTTTAGGATCTGTGGTCATTTACTCATTCTAATCAGTCCCATTATGTTATATACATGCAGGACAGCTATTGTAGAATGTTTAGTGACATGGAAAGTTGCTCAAGATAAAAAAGTGAAAATGAAGGTAACAAAACAAGATAAAAAAATTTGACCTTTATTTAAGTTTTATATATATATATATATATATATATATATATGCCAAAATGTTATTAGTGATATTTCTCACTTGAGAGAATATAAGTATTCCCTTCATACACATATATTCCTGATGTGTAATTTTTATATTTTTACAACAAATGTTATCATGTAGTAATGAAAGAAGTACTAAAATACTCAAATACATTTAAAAAAAACCTTAAACCCTGTAGTCTGGTATTATTCACAGATTTTGATCTTGAATCTTGACAAAGGCATTTTGTGAGCCAAGGAGACGTGTAAACACTGGTTGTGATTTCTGTGCATGCATACTTAGCCTTCTGTAGAATTCTAACAACCATTGCCTTTAGTCTCAAGTATTACATTGCCTTTTTTTTCTTAGAGATTGCAAAACTGTGTGTCTTCAGTGAACCATAGATCATTATACACTTTACTATATCCTTTGTTAGGAACATATTGATAGTGGTCTGCAGATTTTTCATTCTTTCAATGAATGCATCTAGGTCAACTTCTGAGATTGATGCCACAGGGGATAACAGGATGTTGCAATAATCAGTCTCTGTGCCTGTGCTCTTTAAGAATGGAGGTTACAATGCAATCTGTATTTTTGTGCATATGTCTTGAGAAAATAAATGTTGGACTGGTTAGATCTAGTATTTAGCTTGAGAAATTATTGTTGAAACTAGAGTGAGACCAACTTAGACCAACTTAGACCAACTTAGGCCAACTTAGACAAGCATTGAAAACCGTTCACACAAAAGAAAGTCACAATGCTTTTCATAGTTTTATAAAGCAGTCAAATATGACAACAGTCACATGTGAAACTGTGGAAGAATTAGAATATATTGGTCTACATGTCTCCTAATGATGATGGATTTTCAGCTGTATCAACCAAATAGTGTTTTAGGAGGTATGGATAGATGGTAAATAAATATACATTGCCCTTGACTGCAGAAATTTACGGTCTATGGGAATTTGGGTCTTTAGAGAATGAAATATAGTGTATTTTCATTATACGTTAGTGGAAGAGAGCCAGATCAGTGACACGGGAAAGAAGTTTCCTTCATGTGGATATAACAAAAGCTGGAGGAAGGACCAGCTGATCTTATGCTCTTTGATCAATCTATATGGTGCTGGTTTATCAGATTCATTTGCTACTAAAACCAAAGACATAGCCTAGGAAAGAGCTCACTCATGAGGATAATTTTCAGAGAAAGTTTATAACTATCCCTAGATTGGTAGACATCTATTTATTTATTTATTCATTCATTTATTTATAATAGAGAAGTTGTGAGATTGCAAAACAATCAAGCATAATATGCAGAATTCCTATATGTCACCCCTCCATCAACACCTTACATTGTTGTGGAACATTTTTTACAGATTGGAGTATGAAAGAACATGATCAGACTATTATCACTAGCTATGGGCCATATTGTACATTTTGTATAATTTTTTCATACACCTCCTATTATTAACACTTTGTATTAGTGTTGGGCATTTGTTATAGTTCATGAGAGAACACTCTCTTATTTATACTGCTAACCACAGTCCATCTTCCACCACATGGCTCATTATGTTATACAGTCCCAGGCTTTGAACTTTCTATCCAAAGTATATACTCAGTGCCTCTCACTTTCATCAATCAGAGCTGTAGACAAGAATTTTTATCTCTATAGTAGTCATTGAATTAAAATTATTACACACAATCTAGAGATTTGAGTCTCTGCTTTATGGTATTTATTTTTATTGTGCTTTGAACTGATATGTGCTAACATTTTTAGAGCCCCTGCCCTATCCATTTCCTATCAAGCATATGTAGATTACCTGCTAAATAGTTTCTACATCAGGTAGAATTTAAAGGGGCATGTAATATTGCCATTTCTCATTTATAATTTGGTTTAAAAAATAAGATCTTAAATAATTTTGTATACTTCATATTTATTATTTTTAGAGAATATATTTTTTCTTTTATCAGTTTAATTTACTTATGTAGACAGTAGATTGAAATTTTGGCAATCACAAGAATGGTTTCAACTCTTTAATATATGTATTTTATACTTTCCATTGATTTTTCCTATCAAATACAAACTGCTCCATTTGTTGAAGGCACTATTCTCTCTTCAATGAGTGTACTTGCCACCCTATTCAAAAACCATTTGACCATAGATGTGTGGATTCATTTCTACACTCTTAATTCTATTCCATCAGTATCTATTCTGTAATTGTGCCATTACCCCACTGTTCTGATTACTTTAGCTTTGTAATAAGTTTTGAAATTGGGAAGTGTTAAGTCTTACAAGTTTGTCCTTTTTCTGGATGTTTTTGGCTCTTTGGAGTCCCATGCCCTTCCATATAAATTTGTTGGTTAGCTTTTCTATTGTTGCAAAGAAGGCTATTGGTATTTTGAGTGGGATTGCATTAAATATGTAAATTTATTTGAGTAGTATTGACATATTAATGATATGAATTCTTCCAATTCATGAGGACAGAATAGCTTTCTATTCATTTATCTCTTCTTTAATTTCTTTCAGTAATGCTTTTTAGTTTTCTATGTAGAGGTTTTTACATCTTTGTTGAAATTTAGTTCTCGATATTTTATTCTTTTCATTGCTACTGTAAATGGAATTGTTTTCTTGACTTCTTTTAAGGATATTCCTTTATGGTGTATAGAAACATCACTGATCATAGAAGGAATTCAGAAGTGTTCCCTCCTCTTTGACTCACTGGTTGTTTGAGAGCGTGTTGTTTCATTTTGATATGTTTGTGAATTATCCATGTTTGCCATTGTCACTGAGTTCTAAATACATTCCACAAGGTCAGAAAAGATACTTTATATGATTTCAATACTTATAAATTTATTGAGACTTGTTTTGTTATCTAATGTATGGTCTATTCTATGGAATGAACCATGTTTACCTTAGAGGATGTGTATTCTGCTGTTGTTTGATTAAATATTTATATATGTATACTAGGTCTTATTTGTTTTGGTGTTGTTCAAGTCCTCTATTTCCTTGTTGTTCTTCTATCTAGATATTCTGTCCATTATTGAATCCCCCATTTTAAATGTTTAATGCTATATTTTCCCCTTAAATTTGGTAATGATTGCTCATATATTTTGGGGATCTCTTTATAATCACTATATATTTTTATGACTTGACCATTTATCAATATGTAGTGCTCATCTTTGTCCTTTTGAACAATTTTTGACTTAAATTCTATTTAGTCAGAATATAGCCACCTCTCTTCTCTTTTGATTATTATTTACATGTATTATTTTTTCCCAGCCTTTCACTTTCAACCTACTTGTGTTCTTGAAATTAAGTTGTGTCTCTTCTGAACAGCACATAGTTGGGTCATGCATTTTTTTCCCTCATTCTGCCAATTTCTGCCTACTCACTGGGGAATTTAGCCATTTACATTTAAAATAACTACTGATAATGCAGGACTTTATTTTACCATTTTGGTTTTTGTGAGTTTTATACTGTTTTTGCCCCTCAATTCTTTGAATACTTCCTATTTTTATATTTAATTGATCTTTTGTAATCAACCCTTTAGGATCCTTTCTCATTACCTTCTGAGCAGATTTTTCAATATTTTCTTTGTTTTTACCATGGGGCTGAAATTTAACATGCTAAATATATAACAACCTCTTTTGGTTTGTGTGGTGGATTTAATTGTGTACCCAGTTTGGTCATATTCTTGGTCCTGGTCTGTGTTCTGGTGGGTGTGTGCCCATTTTAATTAAGAGCTCTTCAAAATGTTACTTCAGTTAAGGTGTGGCCCATCTGGATCAGGTTGGGCTTTAATCTGCAACACTGGAGTCCTTTATTAGCAGAGTTTAAGTCAGATAGAGAAGCCATGGGGACAGCCAGAAGCTGGAAGTCAAGAGAACCCAGAAGAAAGGAGAAGATGCTGACATGTACATTGTCATATGACAGAAAAGCCAAGGAACCTAAAGATTGCTGACCCTCAGAAAGTCACTGACCCTGGGATGAAGCAAGCCTTCTAGCCTTTGAAACCATGAACTTTAAATTCTTGTAGTTAAGCCAAGATATAGTGTGGTATTTTTACTAGCTGAGAAAATAAAACAGCTTTTGTTGCCCAAAAATGTGGTGCTGCTGTTACAAATACTTAAAAATGTGGAATTGGCTTTGGAATTGGGTAGTGTGTAAAGGGTTGAAGAATTCTGAGGTGCTTGAGAGAAAGACATAGATCACTTTGAAGAAAATGTCAGCAGAAATATGAACATAGGTATTTCTGAAGGAAATGATAACTATACTGTATTGGAAACTGGAGGAAAGGAGATCCTTATGGTAGAGTACTTGGAAAAATTATGTTCTGATGTTGGATGGAAGGCAAAATTTGAAAGAAATGAACTTGGATATTTAGTTGAGATGATTTTCAACCTAAGTGTGGAAAGTGTAGCCTGGTTTTTCCTTACAGCTTATAATAAAAAAGATGAGGAAAGGGATATGCTGAGATTTAAATTATTAAACATAAAGGAAACAAAAATTTATGACTTTGAAATTTCTCAGCCTATCCAGGTAACAATCTCTAAGACTAGGGCCAGAAGTGACTCAGCGACCACTCTGAGCTTTCAGATGACAGGGTTCCATATAGAGGTTAAACTGAATAATGATTTACTAAAGAAGGTGTGGCTGAAATATGGGTCCAGTTAGCGATTTCAATAGAAGTCAGGATTGTAAATGCAATTTCTAGGAAGGATTTGTTGAAAGTTCTATTGTATCATGTTTTGGACCTGCTTGTTCTTCATGCAAAGCCAAGAAAGTTTTTGCAAAATTTGTGCTCTCCTTCAGAGCTTAGCAGTTCTAAATATAAGTTTAGAGAACAGCCTAAGGTGAAAGGATAGTATCCTCCCCATTATCTTGTCCTGCAATATGCATATGGCCTTAGAATTGTTACTGATCCTTAGGAAAGTACATTTAATCGTGGTCTTGGGCACCACACTGTTTTTCCACAGACAAAAATACTATGCTCCAGGCTGCTGTGATTTGACTGTTCTCCTACAATATTCCATAGTAGAGCTTTGTGAGCAACATATTTGTGCACGACAAGTTCTGGTTCAATGAGACTGTGATGTGTGTCCCATTTCATTCATTCAGGCTGCCACCAGACAGACTGATACAGACATGCATTCCTCATCATGTGCCCTAGGGTTACTCTCCTCCTTCTGGAGCTGGAACCTGATAACTATGCTGACAGCATGGGCTAACTCCACACCTAACTGGTAAGGAGATGGGGGAGGGTCCAACAAGGGTGCCATGAGATCCTTCTATTTTTAAGGGAACTTTTTATTGATTCAATATTCCCCTTGTTACTGAAATGCTTTAACTGTTTTCCAGAGCTTTAAGAAATGCATTGGTGTGGAACATTTGTTACACATGATTATAGTATATTTTAATAATTGTACTATTAATTAAAGTTCATGGTTTAACTTAGGGTTCACTGTGTGGTGTAGTTCCATAGAGTTTTAAAATTTTTTAAAATTTTGTTATCATATATATAATCTAACATTTCCCCTTTTAATCATATTCAGAACTAATATTTCAGTGCTGTTAATTGCATTCACAATGTTGTGCTAATATCAACACCAAACATTACCAAAATATTACCATCATTCCAAATAGGAATCCTGTACATGTTAAGACTTAACTTTCCATTCCCTATCTCCACATTGTCCCCTGGTAATCTTTATTTTAGGTTCTTATTATGAGTTTGCTTATCCTAATTGTTTCAAATCAGTGAAATCATACAATATCCTTCTGTTTCTGGTGAATTCATACAACATGAAGTCTTCAAGGCACATCAATGTTTTCACATGAATCAGGACTTCCTTCCTTTTTATGGTAGTATAATATTCTATTGTATGTACATATGCATTTTATTTATCCATTCATCAGTTGAGGGGACACTTGGGTTGCTTCCATCTTTTGGCAATTGTGAGTAATGCTGCTATGAATATCAGTGTGAAAATATTTATTTGAGTCCCAGTTTCAATTCTTTGGGGTATATACCTAACACTGGGATTGCTATGTCTTATGTTAACTCTATACTTAGGTTTGCAAGAAACTGCCAAACTGACATACACAGTGATTGCACCATTTTAGATTCCCACCAGCAATGAATAAGTGTTCCTCTTTCTCCACATCCTCTTCAACTCTTGTTATTTTTCTTTTTTAAATTATTTTTTTGCTTTTTGACAACCATTCTAATGGTTGTGAAGTGATATCTCATTGTGGCTTTGATTTGCATTTCCCAGGTGGCTAATAATGTTGAGCATCTTTTCATGCACTTTCTGGTTATTTGTATATTTTCTTTGGAGAGATGTCTGTTGAAGACTTTTGCTCATTTTTGAATTAGATTGTCTTTTGTTTTTAAATTGAAGGGTTTCTTTATGTATATTTTGTATATTAATCCTTCATTGGATTTAATATTTCAAAATATTTCCTCCCATTGTATAATTTTTTTTTTACTTTCATGATAAAGTCATGTGAGGCACAAAAGTTTTTTATATAATTGAGGTCTCATTTATCTATTTTTTCTTTTGTTGCTTGTGCTTTGGTTGTAAAATTTAAGAAGTCATTGCTTAACAAAAGGTCCTGAAGATGTGTCCCTATATTTTCTTCGAGGAGTTTGATAGTTCTGGCTCATTTATTAAGGTCTTTGATCTATTTTGAGTTGACTTTTGTATATGGTATAAGGTAGGGATCTTCCTTCCTTTTTTTTTTTTTTTT
>JAQZBX010092421.1:0-12270 GCA_029593785.1 Cabassous unicinctus
TTTATTTTTTTAATCCCCTCCCCCCCCCATTGTTTGTGCTCGCTGTCTGCTCTCTGCGTCTGCTCATCTTCTCTTTAGGAGGCACTAGGAACCGAACCTGGGATCTCCCATGTGGGAGAGAAGTGCTCAATTGCTTGAACCACCTCAGCGTCATGCTTTGTTGTGTCTCTCTTGTCTTTCCTCTTTGTGTCTCTTTGTTGCATCATCTTATTGCATCATCTTGTTGCATCATCTTGTTGCTTCAGTTCACTGTGCCTGCCTGTCGCACCAGCTCGTTGTCTTGCTCATCTTCTCCCGGATACACCAGGAACCAAACCCGGGACCTCCCATGTGGTAGGTGGGAGCTCAATTGCTTGAGCCACATCTGCTTCCTTCTCTTTATCTTTGATGTTTGACATTCTGAGTAGTATGTGTCTTGAAGTAGGTCTATTCAGATTTATTCTGATTGGGGTACAGTGTGCTTTTTAGAGATGTAAGTTCATTTCTTTCATGAGAGTTGGGAAATTTTCAGCTATTATTTCCTCAAATATTCTTTCTGCCCCTTTTCCCTTCTCTTCTCCTTCTGGAACTCTCATGACACATATGTTGTTGCATTTCATATTGTCATTCAATTCCCTGAACCCCTGCTTAATTTTTTCCATCCTTTCTCTCTTCTTTTCTCTCTTCAATTTCAGCTGTTCTGGTTTTGGTATCACTTATTCTTTCTTCTATCATTTGAGTCTGCTGTTGTACACCTCTAATGTGTTTTTTATCTCACCTATTGTGTCTTTCATTCCCATGAGCTCTGTTACTTTTCTATTCAGGATTTCAATTTCTTCTTTGTGCTTGCTCAATGTCTTCTTGGTGGTGTTGATCTCTTTAGACATACTGTCTTTCAACTTGTTAATTTGATTTTGAAAATTTGTGTGCATCTCAATAACTAGTTGTCGCAAATCCTGCATCTCTTCTGGGACTTTGATATATCCCTTTTCTTGGGCCATGTCTTCCATTTTCTGAATATGACTCAAAATTTTTTGCTGATGTCTAGGCATCTGATTAGGATGGTAGTTTACTCAGATGTTCACTTTCTCTCTTTTTTGTAGGGATTTAGTGGTAGGAGGCTGTGTGTTTCTGCTGCCCTTTGATTCTTGGTTCAACCTGGATCATTAGGATTGTCCCTGTTAGTTGCTCAAAACTGGGCTATGGACCCATTAATAGGTTGTAGACTGCTTCCTAAGGCCTTGGCAAAGGAGGCTATAAAGGCCAGTAAAAGCCTCTCTTAATTATTTATAATTTTCTCACATGCACTTCCTTGGTCTGCCAGCAGATGGTGCTCTTTGGCAGCCCTCTCAGCTCAATGCCTGGTTGGAGTGTGTTTGCTGCAACATCAGCCAATGTGATATATATTCTTGACTAGAGTCTAAGAACCTTGTAATTCAAACTGTCTCAGAGACTGTTCTCCATCCTTCACTGGCAGCCCCCTCCATTTTCCTGGGTAGGAAATAATTCCACTGCCCTCTGCATCCTCAGCAATCAGTTCCAGTTAGTAGACAGGGAGATTGGGAGGGTTGGATCTCTTTCCCAGCTAGATGAAATACCACAATCACCATGGGATCTACTTTCCTGCAGTCTTGTGTAGACTTTGCTGCCACACCAAAACTCAAAGGGGTCTGCCATAGAGTACACCACCACTCCCTGGTACTGAGAAGTATTTTCAGTAATTCGACCCAGACCAGATTTCAACAAATGGTTCCCAAACAGGAAAGACTACTCTGCTCCAGGCTTTACCCACACTTTATATTTGGCATAGGGCGCAAGATAATCCAGAGCTGAGATGTGCAACCGGCACTTGTAGGTCTTAGTGAATTTTCCCAAGCAGGTCCCCAACGTGGAGATATTGGCGGCCAGCTTCAGGATCTTCTAGTATTTCGTGATCTTCTCGAACATTGCACAGGTCTTCTCTTCTGTAAGAGGCCGCATTTTCCCACACGGAAATCTCGTGCTTCAGTCGCCCGAAACGGAAGTTCAGCAGCTGCTGCTTTTAACTCAGTTTTGCCGTCATGATTCTTTTCCTTTGTCCCTTCTCTTCTGGGCAGTGTCCAGCCTTCTCCTGGCATCCTTGACTTGAATCTTAAACAATTTCATCACCAGTTCGAAATGCATCATCTCATTATGTGGAGCTAAGTATGTTGGATGTGTGAGTGGAAATTGGGTAGAATTAAATCTAAGCAATCTCTCCCTAGGGCTCTACTCCCTCAAAAAAATTGGATTGGATTAATTTCTATAAAATGAACGCATAATAGTAAAAAGTTGCTTAAGCATCTGACATTACTCACAGTTCCACCTGATTCAATCTTGATGGAAAATATTACAAAACCTTTGTCATATGAAGAGGTGATTTTAAAAAGTATATTCCCCCAAATGTAGGGAAAAGTAAAATACAGGTGTGTCAGACACACTTCATCAATAAACTTACGGTATCTCTTTGGATTTTGTGAGGCTGGTGCCATTTGTCAGCTTTTTAAAATGTGTAATTTGTGACTTTTCTTGTCTGAAAACATGCTCACTTCCATACTTAATTTTTGTAACCTTCTTCTTAAAGAAGGTACCCCAAGTTGTATATTGCTTTAGGTTCCACAAAACTTGAATCATCCCCTGTTCATAGTATGTTAGAACAAATAAAGCCACTCTGTATATACTGTACTAACATGGGAACAAGTCTATGACGTATTGCTACGTATAAGATTCAATTTTTAGAATAATATTGATAGTATAAGTCCACTTAAGTTTAAAAAAAAAAATCATATCTTTTTCAGGTTGGACTCCGCAATCTTGGTAATATGTGGAACTTTTAATAAAGCATATGTATTCACTTACATCTTAATTTTTTAGTTCTAAAAAAGGAAAACTGAATTTACCACCTAAATTCATGCTTCTAAATAGTAATGCCACATTCCCACAATGCCAAAACTCATATTCCTTCACATTTTAACATGGCTGGAATTGGGTTGTCACCTCAGGGCACTGTGAAACCAGCTCTGCGCAGAAGCAAATGTGGTCCTAACCGTCCCACGTGGCTATGCTCAGTGGGGTTGGGTGCCACGTTGGTGCATCTGTTGAGTTTAATGGCTTTTCAAATTGTCTTCTGAAAGAGTACATGATGATTCTGAACTGACTTGAAATCACTGTGTAAGGGCGAGCAAACACAGTCTTGGCATCCATTTGTCTGGCAAATGGTTCTTTAGGGGCGAGCGCGGCCCATCCAGTGCCATCCGGCACCCAGGAAAGAAATGGACCCACCTTGGATGAAGCTGCATGCGGTTTGGAATGAGAAGCTTGGGTGTCACCCAGCAAGCCGCGGAGACTTCAAAGTCAAAGAGACGGTGGAGGCCCGAGAATCATACAGTTTCGTCGGCGTCCGTTTGTCCTGCTGACTTTGAATAGAAGCCGCTCTACTTCCAATGACTTGTGAATCCATGAAGGAAGCACCGACCTCCTTCACCCCCGCCCCGCACCGGGCACCCCTCAACTTGGTTGGCCCAGCCTAAGAGCATTCGCAACTAAAGCCTTTTTTTTTTTAAATCAGAAAACCTGTAGCTTTAACCTAAAGAAGATTCTTTCCCACAATTCATGTTCCTCAATCTCTTTGGTTAAAATCATGTTTAAATGCACAGTGAATTTGGGTCTCTTGTAACATTTTGTGATACATACGCTGTTGTTTGAACCAGAAGCCCTTACTCGAAGATCCTTAGAGCATTTTGCTGCGGCGGTTAGGTCCACAAAAGTTTTCTTAGTTTTTCTCTTCTGTTTAATTTACAATCCCCCAGGTAGGTAGTGCCACCGAAGACGTCATCAACATTTTCTGCCCGTATAACTTCCTCATAGTACTTTTTTTTTTTTTACAAAATCCCAAATGTGTTGAATCAACTTTGCTCTTATCTTCGTTTGGGTATGATATGAGGTAATTGCATTTGATCAGATTAACGTAAGCCCTCAGCAGTGTTAGCCCATAACAAAAATGTTACAGGCTTTGATATCTTGGACCTCAAACAAACAAAAAAACTTAAAAGCTGAAAAAATACTCCAAGTGAAGTTTAAATTGGGTTAACATAATAAAATGAGTTACTTCAACCCTGGTACTTTTAAACTGATGCTGTCTAACAAATCTATGCTTCTTAGTGGTATAACCCATATACATTATTTTTTTAATGAGTTTCATAAATAGTAGCTAATGTTTATGTGTTACCATAAGCCAGGCCCTGATCTAAGTATTTGAAGCTCTGTTAATCCTCACAACAAACCTGAAGTCGGTGTAGTAATTTTCTCATTTTGCAAATGAGGAATCTGAGGTACACAGTCAGAAACCTGGGCTATCTGTGCCCAGAGCCTTTGCTCTTTTCCACATTTCTTGGGGTTTATCCATTTCTGAGATCCAAAATATTATATTATCTAGTGCATATACACATGGTAACAAAATCAGGAATAAAAATTAAATTTAATTAAGAATTTATTATGTGCTAGGTACTGTGTGCTACACACAGGAGAGAAAAAAATCTCCAAGGGACATAAATCCTGCCTTCATGGCAACTGTAATTTGCTGGGTAAGAGAAACATATTTTAAAATGCCTAAAAAGGGAAACAAAAGGCTGTTTTAAAAATGGATATTCAATTAAATATTAGGTGACAGATCTAATGAATTTGGAGTTTGTGAATGTAGAGTACCATGTTTTCATTAGTACCTCATATTTTATGTAAAAAGTAAAAATCTAAACTTTGAAAAATTGTTTATGATATTATCTTAAAAATAAAGATTATATGCTGTCACATGATCTTGCATTATGTGTAATACCTAGAAAATGTAATCCTATTGCTCTGATTCTGTTAATATTCACAGAACTCCTAATACTTAATAATTTCAGAGCCCTCATATTCATAATTAGTATAATTCCAAATATGTAATGGCTACTGAATCAATTTTGCAACATAGACTTATTATAGCCTATAGTTTTCTTATTTTTCTCACTTTATTCATCATCATTCTTTTATATTTGGGGTTCAGTACAATTACATGCAACTGTAGTTCTACTAAAATTTTTTATAGTTTAAATTTTTAGATTTTGTTTTGTTGTTGTTTAATCTGGACAGGACTCCCCAACTTTCATTCCAAAATAATAATATTTATTTTAATAATGATTATTATCCTAATTTTCTTACATGAAAAGGTTGAGGCTCAAATAGGTTAAATATTATACCCAAGATCATATACTAAGCCAGAGCAGTAGTCTGGAATAGAAATCCTATTCTAAAAAGGACTCAAGACTTCCTATTGCATATGTAAATGACTCATGCTTATTAACACATCTTCTCAGAACCAATATACTTCAAAAGCATAGAATAGCTTTCTTTATAGAAATGTGGTGTGAGGAGTGGGTGTAGCTTGGTGGTTGAGTGCCTGCTCTGCATGTATGAGGTCTTGGGTTCAATGCCTGGTATCTCCTTAAAAAAAAAAAAAAAAGGTGTCAGAGTGGAACTTTACCATTTGACACACACACACAAATTGAAGATCTGAATATTCTTGTGTGTTTTGCAATGAACAGGATAATACTGTCGATCTTTTCCCTGAAGTTATGGTATGAAAATTAATTTTTTCATTATAAAAATTAGAATGGAAGAATTTATGGCTGGATCACAGGATGATGAATTTTATTTCAACCTCTGGCTTTCCACATTATATTCAGCACCCATAATTCGGTGCCATTTTTATTTCTTCAGATTTTCCTCTCCTAGAATTCTCCCATGTTTGTTATTATTTGAAGCTCTGATCATGGCTCTGAATCTTTTTAGATTCCTGCCCCCACCCCTCACCCCCACCCCCACCCCCCAACTCTGCTTCAAAACTTCTGCAACTCATTTGCTGCAAAATCTAGAATCTCTCTTCCAAGTGAGCTTACTGGGTGGGCTGAATTGCTATGGAATGGAAGGTCTGCCGGGAAGTCGAAACGTTGCTAAGAAGTCTTGCTAATTTGTTATACAAGCAGAATGGAGTGTCAGAGAATTTTCCTTTTCCCTGATGAACTTAGGAGGTGTGTGTTCTGTCCTGTATCACTAATTCTATTTGGATCGATTACTTTGAGGTTACAACTTTTTATCCACATGAATGTGGCACCTAATTATCCCCGTAATTGGTTAAGCAAAGGTCTGCTGTTTGTCTTTCAGCTCTTTCTGCCGATAACTGCTGGAAGTTATTTAATGCAGCTGGAGAATAACAGTGACAATCATTATAGCCTGCAAAGTGTGAAATAATTTCACTTTACTGTTGTGGTCTCAGTCTAAGGTCTGATAATGTTCAGTGGATACAACATGAGGGGGGGTGGATAAAGCTCATTTTGTTATAATTAAACAAGAGCGTACAAGACGGGGGTGTCACGGGTGTCTCCGTGCTGTTTATATGGTGAACTCTTCCTGAGAGCTTGTTTTGTTAAGAATTCACTTTAAGTGTTTAAGGGAAACGTTTTCATCTGAAAGTGATTGTTGTGCTTCCTTCAGATTTTTACCCCCATCCGATAAAAGCCCTTGCTGAGCAAAGGCACAGATGTAGTTCATTTGGAGACAATGAAGGAAGAGGCCAAAAAGGCTGTGGCGCGGCGAAGGCCTGGTCAGCCATGCTTCCAAGTTCACTCAGTCCTCGCTTTCCTGCCACTCCGCCTGAGACTGTCTCGACTTTGAAGGCGCCATGCCCTCACCTCTCCCTCTGCGCCATTGCCTCACGGGCGAGCTGTCGCCCTCGGTGGACTCGCGGCCCTGCAGCAGCCCCTCGGAGCGCCCAGGTAAGGGAGGGAGGCTCTTCTTGGGTGGCACCCCGCCCAGGGCTCCGCGGCTGCCACGCAGGCTGGCCTGGTGCTCCATTGACTGGGAGCAAGTGAGCTTTCTGCAGAGGCTGGGAGCTGGCGGGTTTGGTTCCGTCTACAAGGCCACGTACCACGGCATGCCGGTGGCCGTGAAGCAAGTGAACAGGTGCACCAAGAATCGCGTGGCCTCCCAGCGAAGCTTCTGGGCAGAGCTCAACATAGCCAGGCTCCGCCACGACAACATCGTGCGGGTGGTGGCTGCCAGTACGCGCACACCTGCTGGCTCCAATAGCCTGGGCACCATCATCATGGAGTTCGGTGGCAACATCACTTTGCACCAAGTCATCTACGGCGCTCCCCGCCACCCAGGGGACGAGGGGGAGCCTCGCTGCCGTGCGGGAGAGCAATTAAGTTTGGGGAGGTGTCTGAAGTACTCCCTAGACGTGGTGAACGGCCTGGTTTTCCTCCATTCACAAAGCATCGTGCACTTGGACCTTAAGCCCGCTAACATTTTGATCAGTGAGCAGGACGTCTGCAAAATCGGGGACTTCGGTTGCTCCGAGAAGCTGGAGGGCCTACTGTGCTCCCAGAACCCATCGAGCCACCTAGGTGGCACGTACACCCATCGAGCGCCCGAGCTCCTGAAAGGAGAGGCTGCCACTCCCAAAGCGGACATTTACTCTTTTGCGATAACTCTCTGGCAAATGGCCACCAAGGAGGTGCCTTACTCAGGGGAGCGACAGTATGTGGTCTATGCGGTGGTGGCCTATAATCTCCGCCCGTCTCTCTCCGTGGCTGTCTTCACCGACTCTGTCCCTGGTCAGAGATTGGAGAACATAATTGAAAACTGCTGGACGTCCAGCGCCCGGCAGCGGCCAAGTGCAGAACGGCTCTTTGTGGACCTCAGCTCTTTAAAAGCTGAGTTCGGCTGACTTTAAACCTGCCTGGAGACAGGCTTTTTTCCCTTTGTTTCTATATATTTTTAAAGAAGTGGAGATGTAGAAGAAAACCGTATTTGTAAGATGGAGTTTTAGAAAATAAAGTGATTTAAAAACAACTCCTTTAGTCTAATGGGATTTTTTGGAAAAACAAAAACAAAAGAGCTGAAAATTGAGCGCTCGATCTACTAGTCTTTGAAAAACTACCCTTATTCCTTTACAGAGCTTTAGGGTTTGCTTTCCACAGCTAGTGTGCTCATATGCACAATTCAGTGTCATTACATTTATTGAGATTTGCTTTGATGAAACTGAAATCAAGTTGTGCAAAACAGAACTGAATTGTAGAAATACCCAAACTTTCTATACATTCAAATAGTGTATACCATACCCACCACCTAAATTCAAACGGTTAAATTCAAACTGTCAACAGGCTACTTTGTCCCATGCCAAATCTGTAAAAACTTCTTTTAAAAAGTTAATGTTTTCTACGTCTCCCTCTAAAATAGCATTCTTATTTGTTATGACCCTCACACGTAAGGATTCACAAGTTGAGGTCAATTTATGTTTTAAACAATAATATTTCAAATGACTTGTGATATTTTGAACTTGTGCATTGCCATGAGTAGCAAAATCTTGCTAAAATATTTCTAACCTGGGTCTCTTTTACCTGGTGTTTGGACTCAGAAGTAGATGACAAAATAAAGATTCTTTTTTCTCTTCATTTTATTTTCCATTAATAAGGAGACCTTGACTATGTCATTTAACGAATCTATGTATCTTTCTGAATACTAGAGGAACAATGAGTTAGTAGTTGCAATTAGAGAAGATAAAAGTGCCTGGAAAAGAACTTTTCAGGAGTAATGTTTTCATAACTTGCTGAGCTGCCACTTTCTGTTCTTTCATTTTGTGAAGTTGTTAAATTGTTTTTTAAAAAAGATTCTATGATATGAGGAAAGTAAATCACGAATAGTGAAATTTAACATTTGGACAGAGGAGAACAGGCAAGTAGAACCTCATTGGCCATTCTGTTAGTCAATGCAATGGCTGCCCAACATAAGGATTTTTTTTTTTTAATTAAAAACTTTATACATTTTTTAAAGTATTATACGTTGTTGTAACATAAGTACAATTCAAATTAGCCTTTTAATCACATTCAAGTGTACAATTCACTGGTAATATTTATATGCACAACGTGTGGCTACAATCAACATCATTTACCTAAACTGTTTCATCAACTGAAACAGAAACTCTGTACACAGTAAGCCATAACCACTCCCTTCCTCAGTCCCCAACATAAGGATTTAAAAGAATGAGGTCATTGAATCTTGTCAGCAGGACAACTGTGAATTTCATTTAGCAACAGCAGTTTCAATGAATGGTGGAGGTGCAGAGGCCCTTGCAATGGGTTGAAGAGTTAATGGCAAATACTTGAAGTAGAGGTTCGCGAAAGTGCCAAGGAAGGAGGGAGAGGCAGAAGTCTTAAAAAGTGGTAAGGTACCACAGAAATATTTCTGGAATGTCAGTTTGATATAGAATTTTAAGGTCAATTTTAGGATAACATGAGTTTATTGATGGAAGAAACCAGAGGAGAAAACAATATGAGATAAAGTTTAGAAACATGTAGAAGAGATGAAAAGCAGGACCTAGGGAAAGGGGTTTTAGCCTCTAGGAAGAGGCCTCACTTCCTGGGATGGAGCAATTGAGGGTTGGACAACTGGCATTATAGGTAAGTCTATGTACGAGTAGGGAAAAGTGGGCTTTATTCTGTTAGGAGTGACTGCAGTGAGGGGTCTGCAGAGTGAGATCAGGGCTCAGAACTGTTCCTGAGGGAAGCAAAAGGAAATTGCCTACTGCCGTGTAAAAACATTGACCGAGTACCACCAAGATTGTCGTTGTAACCTGGGAAGCGAACCACCATGTACCTGAAGAATTTCTCTTTACTGTTGAAATAAGAGTTCACAACGGTAAGATTAAAATAAAATGAGGGAGCGGATGTAGCTCAGTGGTTGAGCTCCTGCTTCCCATGCATGAGGTCCTGGATTCAAATCCCCGTACCTCCAAAAAAAATCAGGTTTGTTCCACCAAGTGTGTAAAAATGGAATTCTAACTATGCTGAATTCCTCATCAACAGGCTGTCAGGGGACTACTTGGCACTAAAGTCCAGAATTGACTTCCAGAATGAGCATGGCTACAGCTTAGATTCAAATATCTTCCCTTACCCTGGAAACCATACAGAGTAAGCAAAGGAGGAAAAAGACCATGTCAACTCCAGGATTGGTGAAACTAGGAGACATAGAAAATGTACAAACTCCAAAATGTATGAAGTGGTACCTAAAGGCTGGGCAGAGCCTGTGGGAAGAGAGCAGTGGACAGTAGAGGACAGCTCAGGGGAGGGCTGAGGGACCTATCAGTGCCAGATCCCAGTAAGACCTGGAAAAATGGATAACTCAAAGAACAGGAGGAGTCCACAGGGAAGTGCAAGAGGTGGAGAAGACAGGCTTGCGAGCTGGGCTGAGATCACACGAAACTGAGCTTACAAGAGTTGGTAGAGAAATAAGGAACAGTGTTGAGCAGGGTCCAGCCAAGGCAGACCTCAGAAGATAAGGGCTCACCTCCTCCGGTGGCAGTAAGCTAGACGCCACCCCTGCTCCAACAAGCAGATGCCAGAAGCCAGCAGATGCTGCGCGTGGGGAGCGGATGTGGCTAAGGCTGTTGGGTATTCAGCTCTTGGGTGGGAGGTCCAGGGTTCGGTTCCGGTGCCACCCAGGAGATGACGAGCAGACAGACAAGGGAGCCATCTGGGGGGAGGAGGCAATAAAAAAAATAAAGTAAATAAAATAAATCTTTAAAATAAAATAAGGGTTATGCTGCAGAAGCCCTCCTGGGCCCAGTGTGCTTTGGAGAGAGAGAAAAAGGCATGACTGTGTGAAGGAATCCAATCCACAGACACCCTGTACTTGAAGGAAACAAATAGGGTCTTTTTGGCAGCAGAGGATGGAAACCTACCCTGATTGGAAGGGGAATCAGGCCTGCTTCATCGGTAATAGCTAAGAGTCAAGGAATATTATTTAAAGATGGCAAATCAAGTCATAGAGCTAAAACCATATTTAACAGTACAAAGATAAATATTAAGAACGATAATACTGTTGACTAAAGTTGGGTAGGAGAGGAGAGGGTAAAAGGGATACAAGCTGTCAGTGGTATCATAGAAGTAAAGGAACTGATATTGTCCAGGATCAAGAAATAATAAGCATTGATGATGCTATTTCATAGTTTGTAACAAACTTTCACAACAATGCAAGGTGATAGTGGGGTGATGTGTGGGAGCCCTGTGTGATGACATGCATGTTTGTTTTCTAAGTTCACAACTAAGACAACTTCTTGTCAAGTCTCTGTGGAAAACCGACCTATTATGCCAAGGAGACTTCAAATTCCAAAATTTAAAATATTTTTAAAAAAGCAAAGATAAATAGGATTGAAATTAATAACAAAATTAGAAAACAAAAGGCCCCCTTTATCTGGAAGTTTTAAAACTCAGAAGCAACTGTATGTTAAAAGGACATACTAATGAAAACTGTAGGAATTCTAGAAAACAGCAATAATGAAAACACTTATATTAGCACCCACAGAATAACATTAAAATTCATGCCCTCAAATACTATTATACTAAAATAAAAAGAATAAAAACAAATGAATTAAGAATATGAGTCAAAGTTAGGAAAGGAACAAAAATAAACTGAAGCAAAGCAGAAGGAATGAAAGCAGAAGTAATGAGTTTAAAAGGACCAAGTAAGCATAGAGAGATTGAGAGGTAAAGAATTCTTGTTTGTTTTTTGTTTATTATTATTGAGATAATGAAAATGCTCTAATAATGATTGAAGTAATGAATGCACAACTATGTGACTATACCAAAAATCACTGATTGTACACTTTGGATGAATTGTATGCTTTATTAATATGTATCAATAATATTGATTTAAAAAAAAAAACAAATAGATAAAAGTTGAATAAAAATCAATAGACATTACAAGAAACTGACCTCAGACCCAGGGATACAAACTGGCTGAAAGTAAAAGGTTGGAAAAAGATACTCCACATGAATAGTAAACAGAAAAGAGCTATACTAATATCAGACAAAACAGACTTTAAATGCAAAAAAGTGATAAGAGATATGGAAGGCCATTATATATTAATAAAAGGGACGATTCTCCAGGAAGATATAACAGTCATAAATATCTACGTACCTAACCAGGGTGCCCCAAAATATATGAGACAAACTCTGGCAAAACTGAAGGGAGAAATAGACATTTCTACAATAATTGTCGGAGACTTCAACACCCCTCTCACATCATTAGATAGAACAACTAAACAGAAGATCAACAAGGAAACAGAGAACTTGAACAATATGATAAACAAGTTAGACCTAACAGACATATACAGAACACTGCATCCAAACTCAGCGGGTTATACATTCTTCTCAAGTGCCCATGGATCTTTCTCCAGGA
>JAQZBX010092422.1:0-12272 GCA_029593785.1 Cabassous unicinctus
ACACAACCCAAAAAAACAAAACAATTATCACTTGCCATAAATAGTTAGGCACCACAAAAATGATTAAAATGAAAACCATATGGGAAGCGGCTGTGGCTCAATTGGTTGGGCTCCCATTTACCATATGGGAGAGCCCTGGGTTCGATTCCCGGGGCCTCCTGGTGAAGATAAGCCGCCCGCGCAGTGTGGCAAGCTAACGTCCCGCGCGGCGTGGGGAGCTGCCGTAGCAAGATGATGCAACAAAGGGAGACAAGCAGACACAGAAAAACGCAAAGCAAATGGACACAGCGAGCACAAGCAGCAAGGGATAAATAAAAAACAAAAAAAAATGAAAACCATAGTAACCTTTTCAAAGACAATGACATTGGGGTTTGTTCTCTCTTTGGTAAAAAGAAAAATTAACAAGTTTTAGAAAAGGTGTTGAAGTCACACTCTTGAGATTTACTGAAAGAGAATTTAAAAGGCAATATCGACTGCTAAGAGGTATGGGGTTTTTCTTTTTGAAGTAATGAAATTGTTCTAAAATCTTTTGTGGTGATGAATGCACAACATTGTGACTATACTAAAAACCATTGATTATACACTTTGGATAGATCATATGGTGTGTGAATGTATCTCAACAAAACTGCTTAAAAATAAACAAATGTGCAAGAAAAGCCAGAAACAGCAGTTATGTACAGCAGAGGAAGCATAGAGAGATTGAGAGGTGAAGAATTTTCTTTTTTTTTTTAACTTTTTAAAATTTTTGGGGGCGGATGTGGCTCAAATGGTTGGGCGTCCGTCTCCCATATGGAGGGACCTGGGTTCAATCCCCGGGACCTCCCGGTAAAATGGGAAAAAAAAATACACAGTAGTAAAATTTTTATTATTATTATTGAAATAATGAAAATGCTCTAATAATGATTAAGGTGATGAGCGCACAAATTCCAAGGACTTAAGAACATGGTGATACATGGGAAAATTACTAACGTAACTTATGGACAATAGCTAACAGTAATATTGTAATGCTTTTGCAGCACTGGCAAAGAAGATGTTATATCAATTCTAAGAGACAACAATAGGGGGTACAAGGTGGTATGGGATTTTTCCTTTTGGAGTAATGAAAACGTTCTAAAATTGACTGTGGTGATGACAGCACAAGTCTGTGATGAAACTGAGAGCCACTGAGTGTACGCTTTGAGGGGATTGTACAAAGCATGGGGCTATACAGCACAGTGAATCCTTTGGTGGAAGATGGACTGTGGTTAACTTTTTTTTTTAAAGATTTATTTATTTTATTTTATTTATCCCCTCCCTTGCTGCTTGTGCTGCTGTGTCCATTTGCTGCGTGTCTTCTCTGTGTCTGCTTATCTCCCCCTTGCTGTGAGGTCTTGCCGCATCAGCCCACGGCGCTGCGCGAGCCGGCCTGCCCTCACAAGGAGGCGCCGGGAAGCGAACCTGGGCCTCTCATATGGTAAACGGGTGCTCTATCCATTGCGCCACACCCGCTTCCTGCCATGAGGTTGCTGCATCAGCCCACCGCACCGCTCAGGCCGGCGTGCCCTCACAAGGAGGCCTTGGGACGCGAACCCGGGCCTCCCATATGGTAAACGGGGGCTCTATCCACTGAGCCACACCCGCTTCCCTGTGGTTAACTTTTGAGACTTTTGAAACAGCAGATTTAGGGGAGCAGCAGGGTTGAAAGTCAGGGTACATTGGGCTGAAGACTGACTGCGAGAATGAGGAGAGTCCGTAAGTGGAGAACTTTGCTGTGAAGGGAAGGGGAGCAATAAGACAGTCCTTAGACTGTGTGATGGGAAAGGTTAAACATTTCTATAGCCAATGGGGAATGATCAGGACCCACAGAGAGAAATACAGGAAAAGCAGGGTCATGGGTAGAAAGAGGCCTCTGAGAGATGGAGTGACGGCCCAGATAATTATCTGGAAACCAGTTAGTAAGGTTACCTGGTCCAGGAGGCAGTGACACAGGACAGGACACAAGGAGACAGGACATAAGGAGAACCCAGCTATAGCATATGGTAGAATCTTAGCATGGAAATGAAGAGTTGTCTCCCCATCTACCTTCTGCCCCTTTTACATAGGAATAAATGTTTTAGCTGGGCACAAAGCCATTCAGCTAAAGACTACATTTCCCAGCCTTCCTTGCAGCTAGTTTGATTGAATTCTGGCCAATAGGAGGTGAGTAGAAATGATGGCACAACTTCAAGGTCAATGTTAAAGGGAAGGTGCATGTCCCTCTTTCTTGCTGGCGCAAGTGCAGCCCTTTTGGGAATAGCTGGAGCAGCCATCTTGGACCAGAGGATGGAAGTGTGTATGAGAAATGGCAGAGCAACAAGGTAGAAAGACCACAGGTCCTTAATGGTTACGGAGGTAGGAAAACAGCTGGAATGCCTGCCTGGACTTGATGTGCGAAAAAAGTCACATCTATGTTGTTGAAGCTGCTATTATTTTGGATCTCTCTGTTACTGCAGATGAACTAATATCCTAATTAATACAACATTTAGTGATTATTTAGGCAGCATTGAGGGCTCAGCTGAGGCTGGAGACTGTGGAATGGCTCCAAGGGGTCTCTGGGTGATTTCTTCCTGCCATAAACCAGCAGCTCCTGGGAGGCAGTGAAGAAGGCAGAGAGGTAGGATTGACCTGGGCTTGCGGGTTCAAAGGGCAGGTGTGGCAGAAGACAAGGCCAGGAAGGAGCAGAAAGTTTGGGAAGTGACAGGCAGATATGGTTGAGCTTGGACTAGAGAAAATAGGGGTCGAAGGACTGGAGGTCAATGTGCAAGGGCCTCGGGAGGGAATGAGAGAGTTGGCAGCAGGACTGGTTGTCACTGAGCACAATTCTGGAATGTAATGGTCCACGCAGTTAATTGTAGATGTGTCCTTGCATTGATCTGGATTTTTAGTAGCTCTGGAAAGAACTCTAACTCAAACCGTTTTAAGCCTCAAAGTAAGCGCCAAGTTACACAGCAAGGAAGGCAAGGCTGGATCCAAGAACATGAAGGGTTTCATCAGGAGTCTTATCTCAGCTTTGCTCTCCTTTGTGCTGGCTTCATTTTGAGGCAGGGTCTCCCCATGAAGTGGCAAAAACTTCTCTTTCCTGAAATTTCCAGTAAAAGGGGCAGGACTTAGTGTCATTGGACCCTTAGTGAAGTAGGAAGGCGCTGGATTCCTCTAGGTTCTTAGCTATGTCACATAAAATAATTTAAGATCATGCCAGCTTAGGCCAGTAAAAAAGAGTTTATTGAGAGAAATGAGAGGAAAGAAAAGTACACACCCAGATGTGGATGCTGGCTACCTCCAAAGAGGAACATCTGGGGGGGGTTGCTGGGGGTACTGCCTTTATTAAAGCCATCCCTCACTCCTCCCCTTTCCTAATGTTGGGGGAGAGGCTCCAGCTGTTTGCTGTTCTAATTAGTTTCTCCTCTTGTTAGCTCTCAGGGGACCAATGATGAGGACTTTGGACTTATCCAGGGCCTCCCCTTGACCCCAGGGGAGTTCCAAATGGGACCTTGTGGCCAGGGTCTCGGCAGGGTCTTTCCAGCTTTGTTCTTAGTAGCAGCCTTCCCTCAGGGGGTTTCCAGGTGGGGGTCTCATGGCCAAGTTCTCTGCCAGGTCCCAGCTGGGACTCGTCTTCCCTTTTCCCTATACTAACCTGCCTCATTAGCTCACATTTCTGAACCAATCATCAAATCCAGGAGGATGGGATACTCTGATAAAGCAGGTCAGTCCACCCCTGAAGCAAAGCTGGGGGTGGGGTGGGGTGGGGTCAGCCCCCAAACTATTGGGACTGAAAGAGGGGGTTAGGGGACTTCCTACTTCCTAAAGAAAAGGAGAGTCATGGTACCAGAAGAAGGGAGAAGGGTGGCTGGTAGCAATAACCCACGTCCACGAATGTGGACCTCACCTGCTCTTCATAGTCAGCTACTTCATATATCTTGGATGCTGGCCCACTGCAGTTGAAATGAAAAGGAATTGCCAGACTTTGCAATCAGGTCCAGCTTCTTTTCACACCGGGAGTCAGAGGGTCTGGGTTCCAGGAGATGGTTGTTTTATGACCTTGGGCAAACCCATACCCTGTTGGTGCCTCAGTTTCCCCACCTGTAGGATGAGGCCACTGAACCCTATGAGCGATGTTTGAACCATTCTTCAGCAGTAAAAAGAATGGAAGAGGTCTAGTGGAAGGAGGAGAGAGGCAAGTAGCTGCCAACTGCACTCTCAGCCCCTTCCCTACCCCTACTACCCTTGAAAGAATCCTACAACTCTGAGGACTCTCATTTGAAAACCACTGGACCAAGCAGTCCCAGGGATTCTTCAAACTCTAAGGTTGATCCTGAGTCTCTCTCAGATTTGACTAGAAGGAAATCCTTCTCTTTGCTCAGTGCCAAAGAGATAGAGTTTGAAGCTTAAATGGATACACGTAAAAAGATCTCCCCCTACCTGGACAATGCATATGGGTGTTAGTCCCACAGAGCACCTTGCTTGGACTACTAGCTGGGGGAAAGTTTCCCTCCTCCACGCTGTGAAAGGAATTGCTCCTCATCTAAGAATCATGATTAGGAATAAGTCAGTAAGATGCTAAACAACTTACAGGCTGTCTTAGGAGTGGTGGCCCTAGGGTTGACGAATCACAGGCCACCAGTGACAAACAGCCTTTCAAAGCCTTGCCTCTACTCTTTCAGGCCCTGAAAGTACCAAAAAGCCCTATTCATGGACAGAAACATTCACCCAGTCCCATAAAGCACAACCTGTAAAAGGCATGCTGCAAAATTGCCTGAATTTAAGTGTGTGTGTTACTGGATTTTGTCTAGGTTCTTTGACTATGCTGCAGAAACCAATTTCAAGAGCACGTCAAGTTAGTTAGGCCAGTAATTTATTAAGGCAGGGAGGGAAGAGAAATGGGAGAAAATAACAGATCATGGGTCCCAGAGAGAGGAAGGGAATGAGGAGTAATAAAGAGGGCTGATTTATAGACTATAATTTCCCATTATAGATTATAAATGCCCAGGTTTTACTTGTATGTTGTTCCATGCAGGGTGGACACGGCAAGAGCAGGGCACAGAAGCCAAAGGGAACGAGAGAGATTTGACCTTTGCGCTTGCTTTTCAAATCATTAATTATTCCACCCCTTTGCTAATGACATGGGAGGAGTTCCAGCTGTTTGCTGTTTTGACTGATCACTCCACCCATCAATCCCCTGGGTGGGCCCAATGATAATGTCCCTGGAGAATATCCGGGGCTTCTGGCTTCCAGAAGGAATCTCATTATGGATGGTAGAATCTTGCGAGGGTCTTTCAGCAGCCATCTTGCGGGTATTGATGTCCCTGTGGACTTATTGCCAGGTTCCAGATCCATCTATTGATTCCCTATTTTACTAGCCAGCTTCATGTGCATGGGCTCTAGGACCTTATCTGAATCTAATAGGAAGCCTTAATTGTAAGCCAGGCTGAGTGCTGGGCACTGGGGTTGAAACAAACAATACAAATGTAGCCTACACTCTCATAATGCCTGTAGTCTAATGGTGGAGACCAACATTCACCCAATAACCATGCAAATAATTACAAACCTAGATTCAAAAATTAGAAGAGTACAAGGAGGTACTAGAATCAGGGACTGCCGCAGCTGTAATTTGACTTCAGGTCTGTTAACTTTAATGTAGGCTCCTGAGTCCCTCCATTTCTCAACACCTCAGATTCCTCATGGGTAAAATGGCAACATTTTCTCAGAAGTCTTGCCCACTCCTCAGGATTCAGCCCAGCCATCATTACCTTTGTGATGCCTTCCCTGGTGCTCCAGGCTGTCCCAAGGGCCCCTGCCCTGGGTTTGCAACACACCTGGGTATACCCGTTTCAGCACATCTCACACTGCCTGTTTCCCAACTGGGGAGTAAGCTCCTCCCAGATAGAGATCTTGTGTTTTATCTCTGTATCCCCAGTAAGTTGAAGAGTGTGGTTCACAGCAGATGCTAACAAATGTTTGTTGAATGAATGGACAAATGAGAGTGCATGGGGTGCAGTTAAGTGTTACATCATCATAACAGGACAGACTCACTGGCTGGCTGTCTTATCTGAGGTAGTGTGACAGGAGGAGGATTGCCCAGGCTTTGAAGCCTTAAGTCCTCATGTGGAAATTCCACTTCTGCCCATTATCTGCTGTGTTCTTGGGCAGATTATTCGGCCTCATTTAGCCTGCATCTTTATCAGGAATGACATACTACTTTACAGGGCGGCAGAGTTTGGAAACTGTAAAATGTTATTTCCCGTATAAAGGGGAAGAAGGTGGAGGCAAGAAGAAGCAGAGGGAGACAATTCCATGGGGGCGATTTTGAGCAGAGCGTGTTTGGCTGAGCTAATCTTCCCCAGGGAGATGCAAAGTAAAGCATCCAGCTTGGGAGTCAGAAAACTTTGCTTACTAATCAAAAGCCAACATTTAAGCTTTGAGCCTCAGTTTCACCACCTCCAGGACCGAGGTCATAAACTGAACATTGCAGAAAAGTGGGACGTTTGGACGCGGTTATGAATAGTGACGAAGAAAACGTCACGCAGAAGAGTGTAACGTTTAAACACGTCGCCGCTCGCCGCTTCCCCGCCTGGGCTTGAACAGGAAGCGCCGGCTACCGGGGAAGTCACCCCAGGGACACAACCGGAAGTGGGGGGGCGGAGCCCCACCGGCAGCCGCGATGGGCGCAGCTCTGAGCCAATGGAGGGGCGGAGGCGTTCCTGGCTCCACCAATGGAGCGCCGACCTAGGCGGGCCCTGACGAGCAGTCCTAGTAACGGCCGCATGGTAACCCGGGTACCCGGCGTGTGGTCCTGGCTGCTGCTGCAGGTTATCGGCTCCCGGCGTCGGCGAAATGAAGATTGAGGAGGTGAAGAGTACCACGAAGACACAGCGCATCGCCTCCCACAGCCACGTGAAGGGGCTGGGGCTGGACGAGAGTGGCCTGGCCAAGCAGGCAGCCTCGGGTCTCGTGGGCCAGGAGAACGCACGAGAGGTGTGGCCCGCGGGCCAGGGAGTGGGGGGCGCTGAGCAGGGTCGCGGCCTCGGTGTGTGGAGGCCCGGGGGCGTGCCTGCGCCATGGTTGGGGTGGGGGTGGGGAGCTGTCTTGGGCAGTAGTTGCCTCCCAGAGGTGAAAATGGGCTGCCGGGTAGTAAGGGAGGTACCACATCGGGGCTGTGCGAGGGGCCTTCCGGGGAGAACAGGTATCGCCTCCACAGAGGGCGGTTGACTGTTTCACCCCATGGACAACACCTGTTGATGGCTCCCCCCTATTCGGTGCTAGACTCTATTCATTCCGACGCTGGGACCCAGCTGGGAACAAGTTACATAGGGTCACTGATTTCACGGAGAGCTTCCTGCTCACATCTTGGGCAGAGACGATGATTAACTTGTAAACCAAGAGAAAATGTATTTTGGTAGGCAGGGGTCACTTCTTGCAGGCCTTTGAGGGCTGTAGAAAGGAATTTGGATTTTCTGAATTGTGCGTGCAGTGGAAGGCTGTGGGAATTTTAAGTGAGGAAGTGATCTGACTTTAAACAGTCACTTTGATTCCCAAGGGCTTGGGAGCTGAGGGAGGCAGGTGTTCTGGAGAGGAGCTCTCTGATTTATCCGCCCCTCCAAGTATCCTTGTTGACCATCCCAATTAAATCCACTTTTATTAAGTGGCCGTGATGCAAGAGTCCTATCACTTACTTTATAATCACAAACCCTTCAAGCTCTTTTTTGCAGGTGGAAGAACTGAGGGCAGGAGAGGTCCCTTCACCTCTCCACTTTCCACTTCACCTAGTAATGGGAAAGCTAGAATTGTACCCAGGTATATGTCTCACTCCCATACCGAAGTGCACCCTTGCTCTCTCGCTGAAGTCACAACCACTATCTCAGCCTGCTGTGCCCTAAGGTCGGAGCCATGCTTTCTGGCCCCTGCCATGGCCTAGCAGCTCTAAGAATCTACCCTTAACATGAGGCTAAGATTGATGACTCCCAGCCTCGTTATGCTACAAAAAGGGATCAAAGAAAAGTCTCTGGTTTGCATATTGAGCACATAATCTTTCCAGAAAGGAAATCTGGACAGGGTCAAGATGACTTTGAAATTGCTCTTTTTATCCAGCTTCGGCTTACTGAGGACCTGCAAATAGCTAACATTGGTTGTATGTTTTCTTTGCGCCAAGCACTCTGCTCAGCAGCTTTTTTTCCATCATTTTGTTTGTTACTTCAACCCTAATATTAATCATTCCTCCCCCATGTTATTATGGAAATTTTTAGACATTCAGAGACACAAATTGAGGCTTGTGTAGTGAATATGCATGTGCCTAAGTGCTACAATGAACATTTTGCTATCTTGCTTCATCACATATTTGGCCAACTGTCTATCCACCAAGTCACTGGTGCATTTTGAAGTAAGTTGCAGACATCAGTGTGCTTTACCCCTCAACTTGTGTGCTATTAACTATTATGACTGTTAACAGATGAGGAAAAATCGAGGGTCTCAGACGTTATTTTGTCTAAGGTCACTCAGATGGTAAGTGGGAAGGCTAGGATTTAAACACAAGTCTATCTGACTCCAGAACCCATGCCCTTAACTGTGATGCTCTATGCCTCGATACGACTGTGAGCTTCATGAGGGCAGCAACCATGTAATATTTATCATATACGCAGAACCTGGCTCATTCCAGGGGCTCGGTAGTTACTGATTAAATTGATAGGCATCTGCAGACCCACCTCAACTACCAGATCCTTGTATTACTATGGTCATGACAGCAGCCTCCCTGGAGCTCAATATCCTCATCTGAAAAATGAAGAGAGTTAGACAATGTGATCTTTGAAAGGCCCCTCCAGTTCTTATTAAATTTTAGATTCACTGAACATACCTCACTGGAGAGAAGTTGGACCTTAAACTGGGGGATCCCCAGTTATATGGAAGAGACCCTAACCATATATACATGTATTTATCCAAGGTTTAGAAAGTCTTTTCTGCCCTTTTTGAATTTCCCGAAGATCTCCAGTGCTGGGGATTGTGTCACAGGGTTGTGTGGAAAGACCACAGTGGCTCTTTTATCTTTTTAGAAATGCAACATCTGAAGAACAGCTTCTGGGCTCTATTAAGGGCACTTTGTCTTGCTAAGCCAGCAGTACAGCTCATCCATATACACATTCCTTGAACAAACATTTTCTGAGGGGCTGCTCTAAGTGTGGGACAAGGTTCTTCTCCACAAACCATGGGAAATAAAGAGGAGATAATGGGCTCTGCCCCTAGTAGTGGAGGAGATATGTTCAAAAGACCCTGTCAGTACCCTGTCAGTAGGGGACAGTGGTCACTGCCCAGCAAGAAGAGAATGCACCTTTTACTTAGTTATATATTACCTTATTCAATCAACATCAGAAACTGTACCTGTAGTCCTTGGAATATTGGAGCTTGATAAGTGTGACTTTCCCAGCCTCCTCCTTTATAGTAAATATTCTAAAATATATAGAAATCAGTAATGCATCCATGGAATTGAATATATTTACCTATACACACACAAACTGTTAATGGCTTAATATCCAGAGGATTATTAGAATTATTTAAAATATTCTAACATTTAAAAAAATTACATATACTAACATTAAATACTGAAAATATAATAAACACTAAATAGTTTAACCTTGAGGATTTAAAAGTCCCTTGGTATCTTGCAGTGCCATAGGTTTCACCTCACATGCAGCATTTCCATTTGCTTTGCAGCTTTCTGGCATAGTTCACTGATGGCCAGCTAGTAGTGTATGTTGTTAATTCTTAACCCTTAGTGTATTACTTTGAGAATTTGAATCCTATTCCCCAAGAAATGCACATACCAACATATACAAAGGATTTTGTTTCCAATTTCAAGAGGCAGGTGGGCCCCTGGAATCTATCCGAGGGCCCCAGGCTAACACTCTCTGTTTCTACTTGTCCCCCTACTGCCTCTTCTCCACATAACAGCCAGCACAATCTTTTAAAAACATAAATCATAATGTAACACATAGCCTAAGACCTTTTCAGTGGCTTCCCATTGCACGTAGAATAAAATTCAAACTTTGCTACCGACTATAGTAACCTGTTTTAAGTTTTGGCCCTTGCCTACCTCTTCAACCTCATCTTCCCATTCTTCTTCAATGTTCAGGTGTTTGTCTGTCTGTCTCCACCAGCACGTGAGCTCAATCTACTCGTGTGCCACTGCCTTCACAATTCCTGCAGCATACTGGCACTCAGTATTAGTTGAGTGAATATGTGAATTGTGTGGATCAGAGACTGGATTTTTTCCTCCTGTGAAACATTTTAATATTGATTTATTATTTCTTTCCATTGTGGTGTGTAGGCATGTGGCGTGATAGTGGAATTAATCAAAAGCAAGAAAATGGCTGGAAGAGCTGTCTTGTTGGCAGGACCTCCTGGAACTGGCAAGGTACTCATTTTCTCTCATTTCCTTAATCTACCCAAGAGAGTGGTCTGAATGTCTAAGCCAAATTGAACTCATGTCTTAACTAGTCTTTGTTTTAGCCAAATTGGTTGTATGTATTTTTTTAAACTAATGTGCAATAATACAGTTGAGTACCTAAATCCATGCTTCTAAAATTTAAATTATTCTGGCCAACCGCCAGGAACGAGAGAATGAAGGCCTCAGAGGGGGTTCATTGTCTCTAGAATTTGTCCTTTATCTCTTTCAAGTCGCCTTTGCTTTGAGAGTTTCTGGGTAGTAAAGTCTCTTAGGTTTGTATTTATTCTGATACCCTTGTTTTGAAAGACTTATGTTGGGTATATAATGTGGTTGACAAATGTTTTCTCTCAATATTATTTCTTGCCATGTTATTTGCTGCCTTTTGGTTTCTGGTCTTTCTCTTGAGAAGTCTACTAGTGAAGGCTTTTCCTTCTCATTCTGGATGTTTTGGAGATGTTTTTGGTTTTGGCGTTTTTCACTTTCACTATGATGTGTTGAGTAGATTTTTTTTTTTTAATTGACCCTGCTTGATAAGAATTGTGCTTCTTTAATCTGAGTTCTTATGTCTCTAATCAGTTCTGGAAAATTGTCAGTCTTTATCTCTTCAGCTCTTGCCTTCCTCTATTCTCTTCCTTTTCTCCTTCTGGAACTCTAGTTAGATGAGGTTAGACTGCAGTGGGTCTCACCCTGGGGCGACATTTCACAATGGCTAGGGAGATTTTTGATTGTCACAGATTGGCTGTGGGGAGTTGAGGGCATGGTGCTACTGAAACCTATTGGTTAGAGGCCAAGAGGCTGCTAAACATCTTACAGAGCACTGGACAGTCCCCACAACGAAGACCTATCCTTCCCAAATGTCAGCAGTGCCAAGATTGAGAAACCCAGGGCCAGAACATCTCATTTTGGCCTCGTCTTTGAACCTCTCTTTCATCTTTTCTCTCCTTTGACTCTGCTGCATTCTGGGTAATTTCTTCAGCTCTCAGTTCCAGTCCACTAGCTGTCTGTTAAGCTATAATTAAGTTGCTGTTTCATCCATCCATTGACTATTTTTTACCTTTTTATTTTGAAAAATTTGAAACCTATTAAAGAGTCAAAAGAACAGTATGATGAACCCTTCTATATCCTACACCTAGACTCACCAATGGTACATATTTTGTGACATTTACTTTTTCTCTATTTTATTTCAGAGCCATTTGAAAGTAAGTTGCTTCATTATCACAATAGCATCATCACACCCAAGAAATTTAGTGTTGATACAGTATTATCTAATGTCTAATGTATTTTAAAATTTTTCCAAGTTGTTCCAGTAATATATTCTGGCTGTTTTAGTTTTGTATATTTTTAAATTCAGGTACAACCAAATATCCCACCTTGCATTTTATTGTTGTGTCTCTTTAGTCTCCTTTAATCTTGTGACTTCTGGCATTTTTTTGTTGTTCTGTTTTATAACATTGACATTTTTGAAGAGTCCAGGCCAAATGCATTTTAGAGTGGCCTACAGTCTGGATTTGTGGGATTATATTTTCATGAAATGTTAATTATAGGGGATGTTTCTGTTGCATCACAACAGGAGGCAAATGATAGCAGTTTGTTCCATTACCAGTGATGCTTATTGATTGATGATGGTGAAGGTAACATTTTCCCTTTGTAATTAATAAGTAATCTGTGAAGTGACACTTTGAGATGTTGTGACTATCCTGTTCCCCAGTAACCTTTCACTCTGGTTCTAGCTTTGATTGATGATTATTGCCTTATCAGTTGTCACATTGTGCTTGTGAAATAATGATTTTCTTATTCTGTCATTTCTTAATTTCTTCTACAT